>JBCFXI010001376.1:0-12258 GCA_038496175.1 Ampulex compressa | reverse complement strand
GCCAAGGAATCGTCCAAAAAAGGGACGCTTTTCCAGGAAGTCAGGGAATCTCCACGTGACATTTAATAGCAGTTTCGGCAGTAAAAAACCAATGACGATTGAAAGTTGAACGAAGGTTGAGCCAAGGAATCGTCCAAAAAAGGGACGCTTTTCCAGGAAGCCAGGGAATCTCCACGTTGCATTTAGTAGCAGTTTCGACAGAAAAAAAACCAATGCCGATTGAAAGTTGAGCGAAGGTGGGGCCAAGGAAAGGTCCGAAAGAGGGACACTATCCTAGAGGGCCAGGGATTCTCCGCGCGGCATTCAAGCAGAATACCGAGGGCTCTTTAGGTCCGGCCCCTGAATTATTTTAATATTCAGCCGCGAGTGGGCGGAGTGGACGCCGGTATATTTTGGAAACGAAGGTAATGCCTGGCCTGGGAATAGCGGGGCGAAAGAGCGACGGGCGAAACGCCAGGAACTACATTTCCCGTGGTAAATAGGGTAGTCGCGCCGTATCGTGGCCGCCATTGATAAAACGATGCTATTCGTTTGGGATTCAAGGTTTACGTGCTCGCTAAATCCCTCCAAGTCCAATCTGGTATCCTCGTACGCTCGAAAAGCGCGCTGATAAATTCGCCGGACTCCGTGAAAATTTCTTTCTTATTCTAAAGCCGTAATGGCGAATGGGACTCGTAGCGCGTACCATTATCCGAGCCCAAAAAAATACAGTGGGACGTCTCGCGACACGAGTTACGACCGGAACGGACCGTACTGCGGCGTTTAAATGGCTGTATGTAATTTTACATATGGTTTGCGTATGCGCACATTTTGTACGTCATTTAATTTTTTAAACAGTTTTTTAGCACTGAATTTATACAAGAACTAAAATCTGCTATCGTACCATCGCTCTAAAATCAACGATAAAACACTAAGTAGTTTCTCTGTTTTCCGAAATAACATAGGGACAATAAGTAAAACCGTATCGCTTTTTAAAAACATCGCGACAAAGTTCCATTGAAGAATACTGTGAATCCAGCAACGACAGATTCGGCTCGATACCCACCGACAAGCTTTATTATTCAAGTTGGATCTTATAATTATTTATTTTATTATTTAGAGATTTATTTTATAATCTTGTCACATTTTCATCGAGAGGCGAGTGTCCTATACCAAACCCAACGCACGTTTAGCGACTTTTCACCCTTGTATAGACAATCGAATACCCGAGTACCCATTCCGATTTCCCGCTCATTCGTTCAAACGCGTTCTTCTCGAAGTATCACAAAATCGCACCAATTCCTTATTTTTCGTATATTTCCAGGTCGATGTGTTTTTTTTATCAAAAGAAAAGTATGCATAGGTATACGATGCTCAGTGTCAAAGCCGTGAGATTGCCAAAGAACCGTGAAAACTTCGGTTGCCTGCACAAGGGTTAAATCGGTGATCGATCGATAATCGCAAGGTACTAATTAACCGGAGAGTGGAGATATGCCGCGAGGCACAAGGCGGACGCAGGTCGCATTCTGCGCATTCCCTGCGTACCGAATTCCAAGCTAATCCCCAATTCAGCGTGACGCTGCGCTGCACTGCAGGATGCGGTCTGCGTCTTGGAGGATCTATGCGTAAACCGATGCGGCTCTGCGTGGAAACCGGGGCGCCGGAAGTTTCGAATTTTAAATTTCGTCAGGTGCGCGCGATGACGGTAGCCGCATGCAGTCGTTGCACGATCGATCGTGGTCCGCACTGCGAAAGCTCTCCGGTGACCGAAAACTTTCTGCCCGCTCGAAAAGTATCGATGCCCAAAAGAGCGCAGCGGATGATGACGAGCCTTAACGATCAAACTGCTCGTTACTTAGTGCCACGTTGCCCTGGAGAACGTCGCCTAAACTTTATTGTTTCTAGTCTTCTACGGTGGTAATATAATATTAGCTTGTCCCAGAAATGTCTTGCGCTGCCTGCACGCCGCTGCTTTGTCCGCCGATGTTTGTACAAACGTGAAATCTAATCTGTCGAATGTCGTGGTCTTTGTCTCTCGTCGTCTTCTGGTTGTATGCGTAATGCTATAAAATAATACGCAAGAAATATGTTGTGCGCCTATCATTTCCTTATAGAACGGAAGAAACTTCTGGGATAAACTGATGTACGGTGAAATGGAGAACTATCTTTGAAATCGTTCGTTGATCTGGGATGGAAAATCTCGATGATCGTCGACTTAAATGCATTTTACCGAATTCCTTGTGCAACGGTTCGGTTATAATTTTTTTAGAAAAATATTCGGTAACTACTACTACATTCATATATTTCTGCATAGCAATATAGTAAAGTACGAGGGAAAAAAGTATAGGGTATACGTATCGTACGTTTCAAAATACTTATTTGAGTAACTTATGTAGCCGTTGAGTCGAAAAGTTGCGCGAATTAAAATTAATGGTCGCGTAATGCGTATTTTCGTACCGTTGTGCAACGATACCGCAATATGTAGCGAGAGGCCACGTTTTCTTTAAAATCCTCGTTAATTCCTCTAGATCCGAATGCCTCGATAATCAGAGTTTCA
The DNA here is from genome assembly GCA_038496175.1 of Ampulex compressa. Taxonomy (NCBI): domain Eukaryota; kingdom Metazoa; phylum Arthropoda; class Insecta; order Hymenoptera; family Ampulicidae; genus Ampulex; species Ampulex compressa. The sequence continues at coordinate 9,722 of JBCFXI010001376.1, read as the reverse complement.
AACTTCTCCGCAGCGATATCCGTACGGCGATTTAACTGCAGTTCTCGCGGAATATAATAAGAGCATAAGTCTTCGGACCATATGGCGTTTAATTGCTACTCCGCTTTCTTCCAAAAGTCCGCTACGTCTTTAATCACTCTCCTTTGAGTATGGTTGTAACTCGCTAAAAGCCTTATTTCGCTTATTATTTCATCAAAGAGTCTCAACGTCCGCGTTTCAAGATGTGCGCCCAGTTTGGAATCAAAGAAATTTTAACGAAAGGGAAAAAGAATTTGTATCAAACGCGATGAGCGACGGTGCAATATGAGTATTGCTCGAGCGTATAAAAAATAGAATATAACGAGTGATTATTCGCGTTTCTTTTAATAACAGCGTCCGCGGCATATGAAATATCGAGCAATTTATATCGCGCGTACAACGTTGTGGATGAATATTGACCTATACCAGGCGGGTAATGTATCCCACGGGGTAAAGATGAATTTATGCTCTGTTAAAGGTGCGAACTATACGTATACCGGTAAATCGCGCGCTATAGCGCTGGCCGTGTTATTAAAGAGATCGGAAAGTATTCTCGTTTTTCACTCGAAACATTATCAGCGCTTTTAATACTCAACGGTTGATGTATCGACGTTCGCAAACTTTCCAAAAATGCTCATAACCAAAACTCTGGCTTTCCGAAAAATTGGTAATAACAACAATGACGGCCGATATATCCGAATAAATATTTGTCAATGAAAGGCATACAATACGGCTTTTCAGAATAATGAATAACACTACCTTCTTTTCAATCCATTCCGATTTTATACAATCGTGTTCTTTCTAGCTCCATCCTATTTTATATACAATAATTTCTCACATATATGCACTAATCATTTTTCCCTAATATTTTTATAACCCCGTATAGAAATTTTCTCTCGTCCCAAACATTTTTTACAGTACCTGTAAACCTTAATCCAGCATTAAATCATCGATCCGTTGCTTCTTCTTCAACCGCACAACGGAGTTCTATGTAAAAAAAAATGACAGCAGCCTTCGATCGATTCAATATTCTGGCTGTTCCCTATATCACGCGAAAAGAGAACGTTAGCGCGGGGATATAGACTTGAAAGAGGGCTCTCCTTCGAATCGACTGAAACGATTCGAAGGCCACGGGTGTAAAGCACCTAGGCGAGAGCTCATTGTTCCGGGAAAATCGTTTCTCCGAGGAGACTAGCGCTTACATTCCCTTGCATTCTTTGAGGAAGGAACATACAATTACTCGTACGGTTATTAGGGATGCGGAGGAGCTGGGCTACGAAATACGTAGCCTTCCAAAACAATGCGAACTCCCAGAGTCCGCGCGCACACGAGTTTTCCGTTCCTCGACTCGACTACGTCGAAATGTTTTACGACAAACAAACGACCATCCTCGCCGTGAATTCTTTATTAAACTTCAGATCGACGTCCGTGTCTCGTGCAGAGCCGAGGGACCCTGACGCAACGCGATCTTACGTATTACACATGCAAGCTGTCAAGAAGACTCGACTCACCGTCGGCTCTGCGAACAAGCAAAAACTACTAGCGGCACTTACCTGAAACACACAAAAATACAATTCGTTACAATTTTACAAAGATACAACGATACGAAGAATCTTACGAGACTTCGAGAATGCTATCCACATTGTTCCATTTAAAGGATTCGCTTATATCTCTTACGGGTATTATAATACATTATTCGCGACAAACATCTGGAATGAACCTCTTTCGAAAATAAGATCGGCTCTTGGACAGATAATTGGCCTAATTTTCCGGCTCTAATTAAATTAATTCGCCATTTGCCAAATCTGCCATGAAGCGCGCCGCCGCCTTAAGGGATCAGAATTAGAGCGGCAAATGCTACGTCCATTAGTATCTCCCTCGCTGAAACCGGACTTACTTTTGGTTAGAGAGGAAGATAGTAAAAGCACAATCTGTAGTAATGGGCCCCACGGGGCTTTTCTGCCGCATTATCCATTTCCCACAATGGAGTAGTAGCCACTTGTAAAGAAGCGAGAGCCCACGAGGATCGAAAGAATGCGCCTCACAAAGGAGGTGTTTCAGCCCCGTTTGCATTTCCTTTAAGAAGCAAACCAGGCGGCGTCCCTCGAGGAGTCGAACGACTAATTGCAAGAGATGTAGAAGGAACGAAATAAAGTTGGTCGATGAAAATGGATATGCTCTGGATTTATTCGAATAATAAATAATCGGTGCGTCGTGAATGATGGTCTTACCGAGCGGTGATTCCTGGTGCGACGGATTGGACGAATTAAAACGCTCGGTGCTTTTTTTACGACGTTTCAACTCGAATGCGAGCGCTCTTCGGGTATTTTTGTACTTGGAGGAAAACAGTGAGGTATGTTTTTAAATCTGCCCGTAGCGAGTCCTACTATTGTCGAACACTGAAATCTCGACAGCGTATGTTTAATTCCGAAATGTTATCATTATTCCACTTGTAACGATTTCTTCCCGTATAAATACGTTGTTCGACTAATTAGGGTGTTAACCAGCCTGCAAGCGTCAAGCGTCGATAAATAATTGGCTTCGCACTCTCTACATTGACGGATCATAATCGATATATGCGTATCGAAATAAACCAGGATAATCCTATTATAATATATTCTTGAATTAATCGATTCGATAAAAAAGCCCATTCGCTTTACGGCATATATAAATATGATAATCGCACGAATAATGTACTTATATTAAAAGTTTCACGGTAAATTACACTTTATTTTTACGCGTTAGTAGTATTTCTTTAAAAAAAAAATGGTGAGTATCGCGAAGAGTCTAGTGGGAACGCAAGGAACGACCTCGACGACGCGGTATTTATACTTAATCCAGTAACGCCATAGACCTTGTTATGTAGGAGACTGTTTATGGTATCAAGGGGACTTGAGATAAGAAACCGTAGTATCCCTCGAGGTACAAAGCCGACTTTCTCCGCAGTCTCGTGCGTATACCGGAACGGTGAGGACGTTAAACAATCTAATCGATCGCTCCTTACATTCGACGACGCGTGACCGACGTATTTATCAATCCAGTGGTGAACCGTTCGAACTATTCTATTCTTTGGAAACGCCGTACTTCTCGTTAGATTCTCACTCTCGTCGAAGTGTGCGTACGGTGTATATAAGTGGTGGAATATTCTCCGGGGATGAGAGAAGCCGAGCTGAATTCCAAAGAAATGCGCAAGATGGAAGATTCGAAAAGTAGTATTCGAGAAATTATCCCAGCTATTCGCAGCGAATGTAACTATTCCTGCATATACACATATATATATACATATTGATGCAACTGAGTGATACGTTAACCGAATAATTTAGTGAAAACAAACGTTCCATGAGCATATTCAAAAAACACGGAGCAAAAAACGTAACAAAATTATAATCGAAGGGAAAAACGCAAAATCTATAGACTCTCTTTTTATATGTACGAACATAATTAACGAATGTTTCTCTTTATTTGTCTTTTATTTCCAGTGGAAAACCATTAGGTACTACGTTATCGCGTAGCAAGTTAGGAAACAAAAGTTGCGTGAAAAAACATCTTCTACTTTTCTCCTCCAACGATCCTCCCGAGTCGAGATAAAGAACACTTCCTATTTATTCCCTTTATCGGTCTCTTAGAAAATAGGATCATCAACGAGACCCAACTCGGTTACCGATGTTATCCTCGCACGATCAAATAAAGAAAACGCGCTGCTTTCGTGCGATTCGACGATAGTTTACGCGGAAAAGAAATTCAAAGCGGTGATTTTCTTTCGCGGCACTCCTGCTGGCATTCGTATGCCCGTCGCTGCAGCCGGAAGCCGCTTCGTGGCATTGTACTCCGGAGTAATGATGATTACACCCACCCGACCGCCGGCCTGCTTATTCGTTTATTCGCTTCTCCTTTGTCTCGGCCCGGCGAAGAGCTCGAGCGACGGGCGAAAAAAGAAGTCGCGGAAAAGCGTAGAAAAACGCGCACGTGCAGCGACTCGATTTCGATTAATCACGCACCACGAGATAAAAGACGCCGCTACACAACGAGAAGGTAAGAAAGTGTTCCAAAATAGTACTTTAATCGCCAAAAAATAAAAGTATGGGGCTCCTCTCGAGGAAAGCGTCGAATCCATATTACGCACTCTCAGACCTCCCTTTGAGGTTTAAAGCTCCAAGGACGCGAGTTCTTTGTCGATAAACACGTCGAACCCTACACTCACACCCCTGGGTAACCGAGTGGCGGCTCTATCGCCCGGTAAGGGCGATTTAAAATAGCAGAATACGATACTTTCACTTATCAGCTAGAATTACTATATCATCGAATCTCGCGAGAGAAATATCGCCGGTCTATTAAACCGCGTTTAAGAAGCCCTCCTGCCCAGGAGCGGCGTTTTAATCACGAGCTTTATTAAAAGCTCGCGTCGGTAAGTGGGTCAAATCTATGCGCGATCCGTGGAAAACGGAGGTCGTGGCATTGTGCTCGGTAGTTACAAAGGTTACGCACACGCGTCTCTCTTCATCCTCTGCACACCGAACCTTTGTACGCGTTGCAAAGGGAAAGGGTGGAAAGAGGCAACGACAGTTGGACGCACCGAGTGCGCGGCGAGTGCGAGAAGGCTTGCGAACGACATAAAACAGCGTATAACCGAGTACCTACGGTTACAATGTACTCACGCGTCATAAAGAAAGCACTCTGCCAAACGAAATCCATATCCAAACCCCTTTAAGATAACGCATTATCCCGAAACACCCTCGGGAACCCTGCCAAACCAAATCCATATCCGAGCTCCTTTAGGATAATACATTATCTTAAAACACAGGAACATAAACGCAAACTATTATACATAACGATACAACTAAAACCATAACACGTTCATATCCCTAGATCAAAAAAACCTTGCTCCCTCATTTGAGATAACCCATTAATTCTCACAGCAGTCCTTTAATCCTCGATACCATCGAGGCTCCTCCAAGCTGCTCGATCTCGCATCCGCGGAGAACCAAGCAACACGGCATTGTGCTCTGCGGTAATAAAGATTACGCACACGCGTATCCGCTCGTCCTTCTCTCCGGTCCTTTAGGCGCGAGGGGGAGGGGGGAGGGGCGCAAAGGTGCAGCGGCAGTTTGGGAGCCGCGAGTGCGAGGCGAGTGCAAGGAGGGTTGAAAGCGGGGCAGAGGGATGTGTCGCAATGCGTCTTGACGTCACGAACGTCGTTGGTGGGATTCGGCGGCGGTCCGAGGGCGGGGGCTGGGGGCTGGCGCGCGGAGGTGGAGGGGTGGATGCACGTGCACGGGGTGCATCGGAGCGCGTAGACCTGCTGCGATCCGCCATCTGTCGGCCGGGAGGACGAAGTCCGAGCGTAACCAGCGCGGCGCTGGTAATTCCGGCTCCTCGCCATCGTCTATTAATTACCGCCGCACCCTCCCCCCCGCGGGGGAAAGAAAAAAGGCAGCCCCGCGCGAAATTTAGGTCGGTTCAGGTTGGACGGAAGGGGGGAAAAACGGACGGACAAAGACAAACTTGGCCGTTGCAATTTTTAAGCGCTCAAAACGCTCCCTCCGACAGACCTTGTTCCGCCCACCCTTCTATGCAAAACACGAGTCTCCGGCTCGGGGCTCGTTCTTTATGTGCCTCGAAGAACATCCCGATCGGAATTTAATACCATCTAGGCTGGCTCGACCTCGGATGCGAATGCGAAGGGATCGGAGGATATCCGACGCACCCCTGGAGTTTCCTCCTTGAGCGATATCCTTCGGGATTAGCTTTAACGGGTGTACGACCATCCGAGTTACTTCCTCGTGTTCGTCGCCCGGCGCGTGGAATCCTCGAAGATGTCGCGCTCCGCGATTTGGTGCGTGGCCTTGATTTTAAAAATAAGTTACTCCTAACGACTTCTCGCTCGAAATTATATATAGGGCCAGTTTTTTCGAGATATATTTAAAAAATTATACCACCAACTGCTAAGGTCACTTGGCCCAGGTGCCCTGTTGAAAATGGGTTACGAACCACCGTGCGAAATTTTACGAAAAATTAAATTCGAGTGACAACCGCTTTGCGCGTGGTATCGATTTAATCGTTGAAAATTAAGTCCCGGTCTAGTTACCCGACAGTCCGCTTTTACAGACTTCTTTTCGTATTAATTGTTTATCGTTCGATTGAACACCACGCACGAAGTGATGAGGAATTACGTCTCTATGGATTCTGCGCACAAAGTGGGGAGTAGGAGGGAGTTACGAGGATACTTGTGTAAACATTAAAATTAATTCTTGAATATATCGAGAAAGAGTGGGAGATTTAGGCGCATGTATACGAATATCTTTCGGGGATACTTTAATAAGGGTCTATCGCTGTAAACTGGGCCAACCTCCGACATGAGTGTAAACGAACCGGAAGATCTTTAGCTCATGCAGCTTTCATCCTCCGGGTATTGAATTTCCTTGTGCAAAGATAAAAGTCTAGCGAGTTTCCCGACGTTGCGATACATCCGCGATAGTGGCCCAACTTGGATCCCCGGGTGTTTCCTACTGGAGGCTGAACCGCGCTCCCATCCATCTTAAACTTCTATGAGCTGGTGCAAATTTGATCCCCGATCCCCCTTGATCCTTCTCGATCGATTCTTTTTTTATCGCCAAGCGAGGTATGCGTCTTGATGTATGCGGTGTCCTTGATAACGAATAATATTCTCCTTATTCTTTAAATATAGTGTAGTAAATGCTCGTTCAGCTATGTAAATGCTTACGATCGAGATTAACATTGACCGAAATATAAACATGACAGAATAGAAATTAACGTGACTCGATCAACACGACCTAGAATTGCATAAATCATTAATGCGAAAGAAGAAATAGCCCACGAATGAATTACATTTTCGGATAACAATGAAAGGATTAAAATAAATCAATAAGGAAATCGATCGAAGAAATCGTAAATAGTGTGGCTCCGAAGTCGCTTACCGATATATCGATATCGTGCCTATCGATTTATTCTTTACCGCAAAGTGGAGTATGCGTTTAGTCGTATAACGTCTGGTAAGGAGTGAAACTCTTATTTACGATTATCGACTCCGCGCTAAAATAGTAAAGTGCACGCTTATGCCAGTAGTCCGCGGATAGAGGCTGTAAAAACCATCTTACGAAAAGTGCCAGTTTATAGAGGATTAATCCTGGCCCCTCATCTTCGTACGCCCCAAATTTTATCGGCCGCTGGGTAAACGATTCGCGGTCGAGAAGGAAGAAAAAAGGGCGCGAATGAATAATCGACTTTCGAAGGCAAGAACTTCCGAGACGTTATCGCGATTCCTCCCATAGAATTACGATCTCGCCTCGCCGAGCGTTAATGGTAATTGCCTCTCGACGAGATCGACAATCTCCTCACTGGTCGTTTAACCAAAATTTACATTTTCCACGCTCCCACCTTTGCACTCCGGAAAATGTTATCTCTCTTGCATCGGTTAACCAACATCGCGACTTAAATCGAAGGTTATACTTTCAAATGCGCGGTCGATAACCGATATCCGAGAGGACAACCGGTAAAGGGATTTTTCGAATCATTTTTAATAGCTGGATATAGAAAAGCAGCTGAGAGTTTAGTTATTATTTTAATTATTATAGAGTTATACCGAACAGGCGAGTTGAAAATGTTGAGGAACGGTTCGAGTCGAAGGTTCTGTAAAGTCGAGTTATCGCGGCAATAATCATTTGAAGTTCAGCCAGCAAGCTTCTCTCGAGTGCCGTGTGCTAAAAACTCACGAACATAGATACGAGCATTTCACTCTCCTCGAGTGTTTTTATCAAAAATAACACAGAGCGTATACTATCTAAATCCCACTCCTTGAATTGATGCAGCTCTTAGAGACAACGAAAAGAGTGGATCGATCCTTGAAGCGTGTCCTGCATATTACTGCCAATACTACTTAAACCTCCATAACCTACATCTCATACGATTTTCAGTCACATCTTAACCTCGACTCTTCCGTAATTTCAATTTATAAAAAAAAGAGAGAAGCGAGTATAATCAACGATAGTTAATTTCGCAATTAGGGAATTGCTTCTTAATTTACAAGTACCTTTAAACTATAGAATGAAAGGTAATTAAATCTATGATACATTAGTAAAGAGTCGTCTGTTGTTACAGTGGATTAAATTCGTCGAACACTCCGATGATTCTGCTTAAACGCACGTGTACATAAGTTGGCCGTTCGCGAAGAGTTAAAGCAGCCGGATATTTCGGTCCCGCCTTTTCTTCTGCGCATAAACGCCCCGAATGGAGGTCCACCTTTTTATTTGCAGATCGGGGAGCCTCTTCCGCGGTCAAAGCCGCGCCGTCAGAATTCTTTCCGCCCCCGTGCCTTCAAAGGAAGGCAAATTGGGGATGAAAATATAGACGAGACGCGAACCCGTTTCTCGCGAACTCTGGTCCATCCTTCGCGTTCATTATCCTTCGGGATGAGCTTCGCGCTGAACAGCCGATGTATCGTGATACTGTTATCGGTAGATTTATAAAAAAAAAAAGCCAAGACTCCTGCACTGCAAAGTGAAATGGTAACTTAGGTACGCGTTGTTGGTACAGGGCGACGATGTGCGATTTTGGATGATCGATTTATAGGAGGTTAATTAAATCAGCCGATCGATAAGTATGATACCATGCAAAACTGCCGTGTAGAAATTTTTGGAATTATTTTGATGATTTAAATGTTAGCTTTAGCTCAGAATTTTTTGAAATTTATTAGACTATTAGACTAAATCGATTAGATTTATTAGACCGAATATTATTTTTATTAATGCGTGAACGAGTTAATAATCGTTAATTACGTGTAATTAAGTATTTTTATATATAAATAATTGAATGAATTATTCGTACGGAAGGAAAGAATTTTTATAATCCCCTACGGGGTTCTTAAAGTAAAAACGATATTTCACGTTGGCGAAGATTAGAAATGTTTAGAAATAATAAAAGCGTTATTCGAGAATATTTGCTAAAAGACATTATCGCTGCCTTAAACGGACTATTTGCTATATTACAAGAAGCTTTATCGTTATCCTAATCAATTAAAGAGAAGGTTACTGCGGTGTATCTCCGCCTCTTTATCATTCGGTAGACTACCTCAACGTTAAGCTTACACACGCTTTACCGCATATCAGATATCATTCCTATGAAATCCATGAAGCTTATAACGCAAGAACTACCCTCTGGATTCCAAGCGATTTACCCTGACCTCTCTGCGCATACCTTTCTCTGCTGATACAAGAGAAACGGACTCTATAGGCGAATGTTAAATAACATTTACGTGCATTCATTCGTAGAGAAGTGGAACATGGAAGATAATCAACTCGATTCGTAATGAAATAATCGCGGATAAGAGATCGTGGAGGGTGCGAGCCGTAGAGGATTAAAAATTGGTGATTCTTTTCGAAAATGCATCCACGGTATCCTGGTAATTTTGAAAGCAACTGCCGCAGTGCGAATGCGGCCTGTCCTCGAAGACGTGCCGTAGTGCAAATAAAGATTGCAAAGCAAACATCGGCCGTGGATGCGCCAGCGTGTGGATAATACAGAAGCACAAACGACGATTAGTTTACCGAACGCATTGCGGATGAAAGCTTCCATTTGTTTCGTTTCACAACGAGCAGATGGCTCCACCCACGCCAGCTGGTGGTAGCTTCCAACGATATAAACATATACATATACATATATAGATGCCTATGTGATATATATATATATAT
>JBCFXI010001375.1:0-57960 GCA_038496175.1 Ampulex compressa | reverse complement strand
AACCAAAAACTACTGTGTAGAATTAATAGAACTTTTTCACACACAAGCCTTGCAATATCAGCTCTCAAGACATATAATGGTTATGCGGCTTAAGTGTGAAGTTGGTTTCGAAAAAAAGTAATTAAGTCCTCTGACGGGAAAAAACGAAATTACTTTCCGAACAACCCAATACATAGCGAAATCATATCGTGTATGAGTCGCATTGCTATAATTGAGATTATGATTTTCAGAGGTGCAAGGAGAAGTTGAACACTCTGGCAATCTCGGTGATGAATCAATGGCCGGGGGTGAAGCTGCGTGTGACGGAGGGCTGGGACGAGGAGGGAAAACATGCAACGGATTCCCTGCATTACGAAGGACGTGCCGTCGACGTGACGACGAGTGATCGGGATCGCTCGAAATACGGAATGCTGGCGAGGCTCGCCGTCGAAGCTGGTTTCGATTGGGTCTATTACGAGTCCAGGTCGCACATTCATTGCTCCGTTAAGTCTGGTTAGTATATTTCGCATTTTTCTTCGAATCATCGAGCTTTTCCAACGACCAGCAATGATTACGCAATGAAGCGTCAAAATTATTATTAAATAACTACAAAAAGATGGATAGTCTATAATAATGGATGGATAATTTATCCCTTGATAAATGTTACAATAAATATCCGAGAATTATACATTAGAGAACTTTTAGTTTTAAAATGTAGTATAACGACGTTGGAAATGTTTCTTGGCTAAACATCCTTTTGTATTTTTTGAAGAATGGAAGATTCAAAGCATGACCTAATTGCACATACAATGATTTTTTTACTTAATCCTCATATAAATAATTAACAATGAGACAGGCAGTCGAATGTCGTATAAGTCAATGTTCGATCTCCGGTCATCGCGTACACTGCGCCATTTTATCGGACGATTTAATCGACATTTACATTACGTCATGTAACTTCGATCACAATTTCGTCACGCTTATTTTTCACGGATTGCATATAAACAACGAGTATTTATAATAAATCGGCAAGGACCTTGGAATGTCACGTATCGATCTTATCGCTCGTTTGTATTGATTCTCTAATTTCTGCGTAAATTCTGTAAGACGCGCGTAAACTCATCGAGGATCATTGCTCGATATAAAGTTATTGTTTTATCGCCGAATGGCATCGTACCATTAATGCAAAGATTATCAAAAATGATATCAATGATGCCCGTTGATCTCATTGATAGCTTTCCGATTATTGCCAAATAAGAAAACGATTCAACTTTACAAATACAAGTGTTCATTTCATGAGCTAGAAATCGCATGACTCGTACAAAACTTTTTCAGGATTTTTCTTTGAAATTGTTTTCAAAGCTCTTTAATTCTGGTCAAAGCGCCCCTGCTTCTTTTACTGAGCAAACAGTCTACACGCCACGCCACTGCCCTCTTCCATAATCAGAAGTTACCTATCTTATCGACTAGTATAAAGGTACCGAGTAATGCTGATAGTGATTAAGCATGGATAATGGATTTCGTTTAATATTACGCTTTACTATAGAGTTAAATCTGGAGCTAAACTTTATAACGAAGTGATGGACGAATGTTGGTCGATTATAGGACAATTTAGGATCACGTCGACTTCTGTTTGCATTAAGAACCTCCGGGTAACGATGCACCGTGATATCCATCGAGGATAACGAAGTACACGAGTAACCGAGAGCTTATTTAATGTTACATATAATCTGCTCAACTTTCTTAGATATGAACATATCTTCCAAGTCGAACTCTGCTTTATCGGATATAACATTCGAATTATCTCGTGAGATATATTCAGACGTATCTTCAGCAGGACTTAAATCAACAAAAGTTAGTCGTGGCCAAAAATCCGTGCTCGACATTATTATCGTACAGCGCTCTTTTGATTGATATAATATAAACAAGAATTTGCACAGTCATTAATCGGTATTGATTCCTCGACTCGTCGCAAGAACTTCCACGAGAGAAACTTCACGATTAATTCTCGCAGGTATAATCGCAATTATGAATGCAAGCAGTTATTCAACTTTCAATCAAATTCAAGACCTCACAGCCCTGGTCGAATCAACTCTATCATCCAATTCGACTCGGCTACGAGATTTTTCCAAGTTCCACTCGAACTTTTCTCAAAACTGGCTGGCCACGCTTCTCGTAGACACAGACCTGTCAGATCTCATCGAAATCGTCGAAGCTTCTCTTCACCCTAATAAAGGACTCTCCTTCGTTTCACGCGTCGGGACGCCCAGGTTCCTGTCCCCGTTTCCAGGTTTGTCGTTAGCCCGCAATCAGCAAGCCGGGCTCGCAGCGTGGCTCGGATTTCAAAATAAATGTCAATAAATCGAGGCGTGCCTGTCGGCTCGAATTAAAATCGGGCGTAAAAATCGGCGCGAAATCGATACGAGCCGATACTCAGCCGTAGGGCAAAGAACGAGGGGCGAGGAGGGCGAGAGCGAAACGGTCACGGGGCTTTGACCGAGGGGGAGGGGTGGAAGGTGTACGTGCTCTACGCGTGTCGCGACTTTAACACGTGGCCGATCTCCCCTTTCCCCTAGACCAGTCCTGGCTAATCCAAATTGTACCACGTACCGCACCGACGACACAAGAACTTTCAAGGGACGCGCATAAGTAAAGACATCGACGTTTTTTTTCAATATTCCTTAATACCTGGATTTAAAACGAAGTTTGCACTTATCGTTTTTTGTTCCAAGTGATTAATTTGATTGCAGTGGAAATAGGAAAGAACAATGCTAGAATAAAGTGGAAAAAGTACGCGCATTGAACAAAGAACAAAACGTATTTATATCGCGATAAACGTAAAGTAAGAGTAGAAATACTCGATGCTTAAAAAGAAAACGCGATTTGTTTAAGTGAACTATCAACTCCTATGGTCTTGCTCGTGTTTAATATTGAAAGTGTACGGCCTCACGCGGCAAATATGAACGTGCTTGCGTATACTTTCACGTATACTTTCAACGACAATTTGTCACATGAGCGCGAGTCGCGTGTTGGTCAGTCCTACTCTAGACCAACGTGATTCGGGTCCGGCTTGACAGACAAGGACTCGTCCAGGAATAATCTGACGCCGTTTGAACTTCGCGATGAGCACGATGCAAATGTACGCAAATAGCTGAGGGAGGATTCAACCGCTCGCATTGGACACGGTTGAGGATTATAAATTTAACCAGTGGAGGAGATGCGATATTAATGTATTGCTGGTTTTGTAAAGGGCAGGGAAAATCGGGACTTGCCACTTAAAGGGAATAGTTTAAGCCGTCTCGCGTCGCTGGAGAATTATCAGCAAATTTTGTCTGTCTGCCGTGTTTTTGCCTACGATATTTCGCTCGAACGACTTTTCAACTTGACATTGTGAATAAATCCGATTGCCGCATCGAAGGCTTCAAATTCGACGGTTCATTGGCAAAGGATATCGTTGCAAGTCCTGCTGTATTTTTCGTGATCGTATTCGTTGTTCTTGAGGGCAGAGCGAAACAACTGACGGCCATTTTACAGAAATTATGAGAGGGTACGTCATGGCACTCTTCCAAATATTGTATATGCATGGAATTTTTCCGGAGCGTACGAGTTATACATTCTACCTGAGTTTTCATCCACGATAGCTTATCATCGCGCGGTTCAATTTGCAAACCGGACGCTCGTTATCCGCCAACTTTGCACACTCAGATAGCGATATACCTTCTCGTCTTAACGTACTTTTCCCGAAACATTTCACTCCACAGTTTTATATTTTAACGATGACAAATAGTTTCACAAATGGCATTTGCTCTTCCTACAAATTTCTGTTTCCCACAAAAGCCAACATTCGGTCCTTCCTAATTATACTTTCCCAAGAAACTCAGCGTACACCCCACCCCAACGCGGTTCGCTGTAAACGACGCAACTTCATCCTAATGGAAACAGCGTGCCATAAAGCCAGGACACGCTCGAAGTACCCTCTAATCGTCCATCCATCTGTTGCAGAATCCTCCTCCGCTGGAAAATCCGGGGGCTGCTTCCCGGGCAAGAGTCTCGTGAGAACGGAGGACGGCAGTACCAAGAGGTTGGACGAGGTGAAACTGGGCGAGCGCATAGCCGCCCTGGATTCCCGCGGCGACGTCGTCTACAGCGAGGTGATCGCCTTCCTGGATCGCGCGCCGGCCGAGAGGAGGCAGTTCGTCCGACTGACGACGGAGTCAGGCCGCGTCCTGACCCTCACACCTGCTCACCTGGTGCCCGTGGAGGGCAGGTCGTCGCTGTTCGCCGCGAGGGTGCGCCCAGGCGACAGGATCCTCGTCAGAGACCCCTTTCCAGGCGCTGAGAACGAGGTGGAGGACCGACTCCGGTGGAACAAGGTGGTCGAGGCCAAGCTGGTGCTCGAGGAGGGCGTCTACGCGCCCCTCACCACGGAGGGCACGCTTCTGGTGGACGACGTGGTCGCCTCCTGTTACGCGGTGGTCGACAGTCAGGAAGTGGCGCACTACGCCTTCCTGCCGCTGAGGCTCTGGAACGACCTGAAGGCCCTCTTCGTGAGCAGGCAGGAGGAGGTGAGACACCCCGAGGTCAGGCAGGAGGACGGGAGCTCGCAGCAGGGGGTGCACTGGTACGCCTCTATGCTGTACTCGGTGTCGACCTACGTGCTGCCCTCGAAGATGCTCTACGATTGATGCTCCGCGACTGGCTCGGGACGAGACGAAAGTGGACCGTGAAACGCGTCCGAGAGAAGCGCCTCGCGAGGACGATTCGGGGGAGGCGAGGAGAGCCGGGGCGGACGAGATGCAGGGGATCGAGGCGAGCAGGATACATTCGCGAGGTTTTTCGCGAAGCCGGGTTTTTGCGTTACGAAGCCTCGAAAGCTGTACTTCAGGGCGAATGCTCCCAGCCGGTGGAAGGACTTGATTTCCCCTCGTTCCGGAGAACGTACTTAATGTGTGAAAAACGTCGAAGACGAGAGGACGAAGGGAGATGCGATGTTATTGGCCAGTGACCCACCCTGTTCACCGAGTGACGTGTAGTATATTAGGTATATAGGACGAACGAAACGAAGCTTTAGAGAGAATCGAAGCTTTTCTCTTTATATTGTAGTGTATGTATAATACGAGTATATAATATAAATATGTTTTCCTTGATTCCGTACCGCGGAAGTTTGCGAATTGTGCCTCCTCGAGTGTCTCTGTGCGATACGGACTAAACGCGTGGCTGAAGAAAATTGTGCGTATATGTATGTGTGTGTGGAGAGAGAAAGAGAGCGAGAAAGAGAGCGTGTGTGAGGATAATAATCCTGATGAGCATGTACGATAAATCTCCTTGACATACTACGGTTAAGCTTCTTGATTTGGCAGAGCCTGTCTAAATCATTGTATAAATTAATTTTGTATTATATATCTGGCGTTTTATGTGTTTTATATACAGTTCGTTGTTCTTGAGCGCCCTTAAATTAAAGGTTCGACCCATCCAAGTCGGGCGCTAAAGCGAGGCAGTATTAATTATGAGTTTCGAAAATTTTCGACTGCAGGATAAGACAGGTGGAGGCACATTATTGTTTCGTATCACACGCCGTCCGTTGCAACTCCTTTTATTCTCGTTTATCGATTATTCAAGGAACGTATTACAAGTAGCACGATAATAACTTTCTACTTAACTCTCCACTAACTTTCTTCCACTAACTCCAGCTATCCATATACTAAAATTTCGAACGATGGGATGTAGTGTCGTTTTCGTAAAGAAGAACCAAGAGGACGATTGGAGGGTATATATTGAGAAAGAGATCGTTGTAAATAGTTCGTTATTCTTCTATTCTCCCTTTGGTCATTTAACCGCATAACACGCCGCATACTTCCGACTGGTAGAAATTTATTCGTATTTTTATTCCGCGATCGACCCTGCGAATCTATGGTACAGGATGACCAACGAACACCCCTTCGCTGTATAGTAACCCTCCTAATAGCATCGCTTGTAGCCCATCCCGTTAACAACTAAATCTGCAGCAAAACGACGATTATTCTAGAATATAAAGGTCACTTCATTGGCGCCTAAGTTGTCCCCAGAAAAATTATATATTATATATTATTTTATTATAATAATTATTATTAATATTATTATATTATATATTATATTATTATATTATTATTTGTACGTAGCACAAAAACAAATTATAAATTATGTATATATACCATCGATAGATCGAATTATACTATATACATTAAACGAAAACCTAGAGCACGGATTTTAGCATTATTCTACCCCCTCTTTCCTCTGAAATAATAATATTTGCGGCAAGAAAAGAAAATGGGCGAACGAAAGATATAGCAAGAGTAGTTGACACAGTTCCTCCTGGACTTTTATTATCGGTCCCTGCTTATATCGCTTTTGCTTTCGAGCGTATGAAACGAAAACCGTCGACCCGTTTACTCGAAAAGTTTTCCTGGCTTTTTCGGCAATTCTTTCACGCGCAGTTGGCCAAATTGAAATCATCCGTCTTTTGTTCCTGGTGGGCCTATTCAGGAAACTATAAGGCGGTTGATACTTCCGTCATAAGTTTCTCACGGAAAAGCCCGGAGATTAGCCTCACAAAGAGTCAACCGTGATTTAGTCGGGTGCGTGCCGGGAATGGCTGACGAACAGAAAATTGACGAAGTAGAGGAACCTGACCTCAACAGGGTGAGTCTACCGGGATGATATAGCCTTACGAATCGTGCGTGGGGAGGAACATATTGACCGATGCAAGCTTAGAATTCTCAATGGAGCGCGGCATCAGACCAGCCACGTAATGCCGGGACTTGGAGTCACTTGTCCGTAAAAAATACACCCATGAAATCATCACGCATTGCCGCACACTAATGCAGATTTCTCCGCAGTATCCCAGCGTGATACTTCCCCAACTGCAGGACATCGAGAAGATCTTTTTCGAGCTGGTCGCTGGGGGAAGCGTGTCGGAAGTCAAGCAGTTTCTCGAAAGCAACGAGAATTTCAACGTGAACGCTACGGACTTTCGAGTAAGTACCTCTTGCTCTCTTTTTTTTTTTTTTCATTCATTTTCCGCACCGACTACCAAGGTCATTCGGTCTAGGACCCACTGTTTAAGTTGAGTTCCAAACTACCGGAGCTACAGTGTACGTATCGCACGGAAAAACCAGAGATGATGGGCAGGATTCGAACCCGCGTTTCTCGCGTGGGAGTCCGAGTCTCCATCCACTGCACCACCTCTTTCTCGCTTTTATAATATATTATCGACAGAGTGTCCAGCGTCGGGCTTTTGTAATATATTATACGCAGATATCTCCAGCGTCAAGCGCGACGTCCATTCACAGATCGTACACTAATGTACACCCGAAATACGTAACTATAATCATCCTCAAAGAGCCAGTTACCTCCACGCGTAGTCCTCTTACCAGAATTGATTCCCCTCCTCCGCGTGGCTCGAAATATTTAAAAACAAACCCCACCCTAAACAGCTCGTAAAGATCCCCGAATTTATCTCCGATCGGCGGTTTCCCACTATTTAACCGTAAGTGCCGGCGGCCACTTACGTCGCATCAGCCAAAGACGAAAGTTCAGGTAAAGGAGCGGTCCGTTCCTCTCCTTGCCGACTCTACGGATTCTGTCAACCCCTTCTCCGACATCATTTCTGCCGGTGATTTACACGGGAACGTCTCCCTGCGCCGGGGTTCAAAGAGCAGTGCCGTCGAGGCTTGCGGCGCAAGAGCGCTTGGGATCAGAGGGAAGACTCCCTCGAGCGGGAGGGGCCGAATCGTAAGAGGAGAGCAACGCGAGCTCTCCTTATCTCGGATCTCCACCCTGCGGAGGAACACGTACCCCCCGTGGAATGTATTCTCCTCCCCTCCTACCCTCCCTCTCTCTCTCTCTCTCTCTATTTTCTCCCTCCGTCCTTCACCTCCTTCCTCCTCCCCCTCTTCCTTCTCTCCTGCATGGCGATCCACCTCTTTTCAGGGTTACCGAAAAAGCCCAACCCTCGGCCAACTTTAAGGCCAAAACCGCCGAAGATCGGGAGTGATGGAGGGGGGGCAGTGGAAGAGGCGCTACGGGAGAGATAGAGAAGAGGGAGAATGAGAGAGGGAAAGACAGAGAGAGAGAGAGAGGAGCTGACTGCCTCCGTGTATCTCCGGCCATATTTCAGACGGTCCTTTACAAGACAATGGTTTCAGCCGAGGACCGATAAAAATTATTCAAATGACCCGGCCCGCTGTAAATTCCATCCGGGAATCCCTCGCCACCGTCTTGCCCGCGGCCTCAGGCCCCGGAGCTCGCGTTTGCTCTCGTTTCCGGAGGCACCCCGATGAGGCATTGCGGCCCCTCGAGAGGAGCGGAGTGTGTCACGAAATTCCTACGCTCGGAGGAGCCGTCGGAGATGAAGTGCCTGTCGGTGGAAATTTCCGTTAACGAGAGGATAACGCCGGACGGGCTCGGCTCGTTTCGATTTTTGGATTACGGCGCGTAAGCTCGGGCCGAGGAGCACGGAGGATTGGAATTGGGGCACTTTTTTCGGTAGAACGAGAGGTCATTCAATTTTCTAGACGAATTGCCGGAATAATGCATTTTCCCGGTTTTATCGTAGCATGGAGATTATTATATTCGTGTATCGACACTCTTCTTTGTCGCGTTTTTCTTTTCTTTCCGAGATATACGTGAAATATTGAAATACGTTGAGGTGGTGAGCGTTGGATGTAGGATTGAACGAGATAGATGTCCTTTGCACCTATTGTATATGGGATCTTTCCTCCCGACAACGCGAGAGACAATGAGATCCACGCTGAATCGAAGGGTCCCGACAATGGAGCCTGAATATTACAAGTCACAAGGAGGATATCGATATAAGTCACGCGTTATATCACGCTACGATCCTACATACGAGGTTCGCAAGAAATCCATTATGTTAAAGTATAATAGGGTGCACGAAGCACAACGCGATGTTTGTCCCGATCGATTATTGCGCTCACGCAAAAAGCGGTACGCGATAAGGATCGAGGAAATGTGGACAAATATTTGACTCTGCGAAAAATCCAGCCGAGTCACCCTGGTAATAGGGCTAACAGCTGGCCAATCGTCAATACGGGGCGGGCGGGTGCTTTGCGGAGCATATATCACAAGGTGCCATTGTGGTCCTGCGTGTGGATGTACATAGGTCCCCCTGGGGCCCCGTCAAAAAGCCAGGATATCACGGAATATTGTGACCGGTGCCGGCGACAACAATGGGCCAGCCCCATTGTTGGGGACCGCCTCTGTAAACGCGCCGCAGATGGGCGACAAACGTCGTCGTTCCATTCTTCGTACAAAAAGGGACACGCTCGAAAAAAAGGAGGCAGATAGTAGTTTGAAAGTCGATTTCACGAGGCCGGGAAAGGCAGAGGTGGAATTCCGTGGACGTGAAAAGTCGAGAGATGTTCCCAGAATGCGACAATCCGGAGTATTTAGTGTTGTCTAGCTGTCGCGGAACATACAAGTTTCTATATTTGCCAGAACACTCGACGGTTTCGCATTAAGTAATGGAATAGCAATTTTTTTATCAACAACTCTGTTAACTTCGTTGAAATTTCTGAATTATTAAACGCAATTCATTATATCTGTTTATAAATATATGTATATAGCATAATTTCTGGTACATCTGATGAATTTTTCATAAGTCTTTTGCAGATGTAAGAATACACGCTCACGAGAAACAGTTTTCTCCTTTAACGTTTATCACTTCGGATAAACTCTTTAAATAAACCACTGTTTAACGATTATGTGGGGAAGTGAATGCGCTAAAGCGGTTAAATTACAAAAACTAATGTCCCGTTTTTTCACCCAATTCGTGTTCGTTCGATTTTTTAACGCGCAAGGTGCGGTATTAATTTTTCATGAGCATAGGGATCGATTCGAGTTGATAGTGTACGCACGATTTTCCCACGTGCTGAATTTTCCATCGTCGAAACGTATCGCTTATCGCAGGCCATTCTCGTACTATGGACCATTGTTCTTCTATGTGGTATCGCGCGAGGCCACGAGAGGCATGTATTAAGTCCTCGGGGCACGGGATTTCAGAAAATAAAAGAGACCGATGTTGTACAGAAATTCTTTTGCCTTCTAAATTAACCAAAATAGGTTCACTTTTATTAACAAAGGAATCGCATGATATAAAAACATAAAAAGATAATAATAATTCGATTCAATTTTTTGTTATAGCATGGAACATAAATAACAAGTAAGACTAAATATAAACCTATGCTCACGCAACTATTGTAATATTTCGAGGTGGCTCTAAAAATCTCTCACCATGCATTGCCGTGCATCAAAAAGGTAGAACATATTTCATTTTAACGGACGGAATTTTTACGGACGGATTTTAACGACGGAATTTTAACAAGTTATTTGCTTTATTACCAGAGCGAGAAAAAGTACATAATTAATTGTCAGTTATAATAGGCAGTAAATGAACAGATATGCCCATGCAAAAAGACACCGAAGTGAAAATTGCAGAAAAATAATGGGGGTTGAAATAAACGAGTACATGTATGGCGGCATTCGATTCCCTTGGAATATTTATTAACGTTCCAAACATGTCGGCATTCGTTCGCCAAGGGTTAAGAGCCCTTCATTCTTGCTTCTGACCGCCTACATTTGTTTGCAGGGTGTCACCGCTCTGCACGTCGCCGTTAAGGAACGAAACGTACCGATGATAGAATACCTCCTGTCTCATCCAGATATCGATCCAAGCGACACCCATCTCTACGCCATCAGGGACAATCAGCTAAGGATCACCGCCATCATCTTGGACAAATTGAACGAACAGGCGCCCGGTCTGGAGTTCGCTGGCGTTACGCACAGCGCTGATTTTCCAGACGACGCGACTCCCCTCGCCGTAGCCGCCCAGCACGGTCACTTCGAGATCATCGATATGCTCAGAAGGCGTTATCACATCCTCCAGAGGCCCCACCCGCCCAGCTGTAACTGCCAGGAAGTGTGCAAGTACGATATACACGTGCGAGGTGTGCATGTCGCGGTAAAAGCTCAAGCCTTTGAACTCCTAAGCAGAGTCACGCTCCACGTGGAAATATTGGCGAAAAATGTTCACGTGAATTGAACATCGATTAACGATTATAAAGGTTTATGTAGTGATATAGCGTTTTTATGGGGAGAAAGAAACGTGGAGTACAATGGGTTAATCGGTATTTTACTCGGTCCACGGGTATTTGTGTATTTTTTCATATTCCGAGCTCGGTGAAAAAGTCACGTATAAATGTACTGTATAATGTATCGTTACGCATAAAGTGAAAAGGGTTAAAGCAGTTAGTATATGCATGTACTTACAAATCAGTGCATGCGTTTACTTAGTGTGTTAGAGGTATTGACTCAATATAAAAATGTTTGCTATTTCGAGTAAGCGTACGCATTTAGTGTACAATGCATGCTAAATCAAATGTGAAAATGTATGCATTCACTAGTCAGACTTTACATTTGATTAGATGTGAATACATTTACATTACAAATGAGTGTGTGTATATACTGACTGGCGAGTGTGTACTTTACGGGGTTCACGCTTCTATTTCAACGTGTATATCTTGTTAAATCATCCGGTCGAAATAACGAGCTGAACTCGTAGCGCATGACTGCAGCCAAAGTGCGCGACTACTGACCGGAATTGGTGTGGAAAATATCACGACCCGGTTACAAGTGGTGTGTAGTATTCACTTTCAAAAAGACACACACGGGTGTATCGCAATTCGTTGCGTTTTTTTCTTTGATACGTCAAAAATATGCTATTGAAGGGAACGATACGTGCCAGTATCTACTAGATTGTTCAATAAGTTTACCGAGCGCCATTTATTCCTTAACAATGGAACTAAAATTTCGACATCATCTTAATATTTTATCTTTCATAAAAAAACCCAACCAAATTTTTTTTTTTGCAATATTCGAAATATAATTCTGGGTTTCAAAAAGCTCTGTGCAGATTGGGTGCCACGTGGAACGAAAACACATTCGAATACGACTTTGTCAGCTGCATTTGGAGCGTTTTTTAACTCTAAAAGTCTTTTTAGTTTAAAGCTCTAACTTTAGTAAACTAAAAAACTTTAGTTTGAAATTTTAGATTAAAGTCTCTCACTTTAAAGGTCATTTCAACAACTATAAATTCGTTTCTTTATTTCCAATTCGCGAACTTATTGAACAGCCCAGTAGATGCATGAAATATGCATCGGGCATGGTATCGTGTACATCATAAAGTATTATTCTTCCAGAGTGGAGAGAGAGCAGGGCGATCTCCTGATGATAGAGAAAACGCGATTATTCATGTACAAGGCGGTCGCCAACCCAGCCTACATTTGCCAAACCGTAGACGATCCAATTCTGGAGGCCTTTAATTTGTCCTACGAGCTCGATAAGGCAGCTTCTTGCGATAGGGAGTTTTACAACGAATATAAAGAACTCTCGGCGGTCTGTTAACTTCTCCAAACGTTCGAGTGTTTCCTATTACATCTCCGTTATCTTAGATTATATATTAACGCGCATCCGTTTCGCGCAGAGAGTATCGCAGTTCGCCACCGACCTAATTGGCTGTGCCAGGAAAGGCGAAGAGGTCGAAGTCATGTTGAAACGGACCACGGGCTTCGCCCACTCTTCAAAGTTTTTGTATCCACGCTTGCTGTTTGCCCTGCACTACAAGCAACGAACATTCGTCGCCCATCCAAACGTGCAGCAGGTTCTGCGCGCAATCGATTTTCCCCCTAGAAATTAGTAAACATTGGATTCTAGGACGAGCCCGACGTTCCTCCCATTCTTACTCCTTTCTCCGCAGCTGGTCGAGAGCAAGTGGATCGGGGAATGGTACGAATGGAAGATCATGACGACCTGGAGAAAATGCTTGTCAGTGGTGGTACGGATCTTTCTGCTTCCCTTAATCGTGATCGTCCTCTTCATAGCCCCGAACTCGCGAAAGGCGAAATTCTGGCAACTTCCCGTCAACAAATTCCTATCTTCCATCGCCAGCTATTTGGTCTTCCTAACCGTCGTCTTTCTCGAATCCAATGCCGATAAGAGCGAACGACTTCGAGGTCCACCCCGCACCGGTATAGAAACGGCGCGCAGTAGATATCCGAGAGAGGCGGAAAGTTTCGCCTCGAATTCTTATATCGAGATTCTTCCCCAGGATACGAATGGATCCTCGCGGTCTACGTCCTCTCGTTTTCCTGGGCCGTGATTCGCCTTTGCATCCTCCATGGACCCAAGAAATTCTTCCGCACGCCCTGGTACTGGTGAGGAAAGATAAACGATGTTTAACAACGCGGAGATCGCGGTTGAGTTAAAGCACCGTTGGAGCACGATGGAGCGGTTTAATGTTTGACCATCGCATAGGTATGAGATAATCATGATAATGCTCTTCATTCTGACCTTCCTCTTCTGGATAACCGCCGCGCTGGACGTGAAGATAACGGGGCAAGTCGAATTGGAGAGGAAGTACTGGCACAAGTACGACCCGACCTTGATAGCCGAAGGTATTTATTGCCTCGCGACCATCATGGCCTTCTTCAGATTGATGTTCATCTGCCAACTCGACTATGACCTCGGTCCACTTCAGCTTTCTCTGGGCAAGATGACGAAAGACGTTGGCAAATTCATCGTGCTCTTCTCGATTATCATTTTCGCCTTCAGCGCAGGTTAATATCGGCTAGATTCTTGTATACCGGGTTTTCTTTTTTCTTCGAGGAAATTGTTGATCGTTCTTCGACGAACTTCGTGTTTTGTTCGAAGGAATCGATTATACGTATTGTGCAGTGATTTATATTCTGAATTCTGCATTTTTTAGGGTTATGCAAACTTTATCAGTACTACGACGAAATGGTGCAGATCGACGATGAAAGCAAACTGAAAGTCCAGCAAGTCAGTTCTTTCGTCAACTTTATATCCAGTTTAAAAACCCTGTTCTGGGCGCTTTTTTGTATGAGTCCTATAGAAAGCGCGGACGTCGTGATTGAGAACCTTCCAGGAGAGACGGAGACGGAGACAATCGTTAATCATCACAGCTTCACGGAAATCGTCGGATACATATCGTTTGCCGGTATAACCCGAATCGTCTTATTCCAAGTTTTCTATTCCATTCCAGTCAGATCCAAAACTGAAATTCCTCTACAATTCGAGAAATCCGAATCTCGATCTAATCGCATTATTACCTCATCCAAGAATAAGTTCATTGGACATACACATCATTCGGTCCGAAAGTAGAATGAATTTATTGCACTAAATTCCTAATGAAATCAATTTTCTTTTTCCAGGATACGAGTTTATCTCCGTCATAGTGGTTCTAAACATGTTAATCGCTTGCATGTCCAATACGTTCACCAAAGTGACCGACAATGTAATCGTAGAATGGACGTTCGGACGAACTGAGGTCAACGCAAAAATATGTCTATAATTTGGGAAAGAAAAAAACAAATCTCTAAACATATAAATCTGACATTCACAGGCCTACGTCGACTTTATGCTCACAACCGCGCTCCCGCCACCCTTGAATATCATCCCGACGTACGCTGGTGTACAACCGGTTATCGAATACGTGAAGACTCTCGTGAAGCCATCCGCTGGAAAACGAGCACGATGGAACTTAGATCACTGTTGTTACATTGTCAGTGACTCTGCTGTTAAATCGATCACACGGTCGTCACACTAACTCGGTGTTCTCCTACTTTCAGGAGAATCTGGAGAAAGACCGTGACAACGAATTTTCTATAGTAATGGCACAGTTGGTGCAACGTTACTTCCGGCAGAAGAATAAGGAAACGGCCGAAAGCGACGTGGAGGGACTAAGGAAGGAAATTATGGAGCTCAGGGATCTTCTAAGGGACGCTCTGGCACCGGCTTGAGGGACGTATTTTCCCTCGAGGTTGCAAAGTAACCCGACTGAACACTTCGTCTTACGTCATAACTATCCCTTAGCACGAGTATCGCGAACATTGGTACTTGTCCAAGAAGGAAAGATGACACGCGATTCTTCATGTAACTCCTAGCCGGCGAGGGGGAAGCGCTGCCATGAGTCGGATATCAAGGAAAACGACGCCCTTCCGCTGTTTCAAATTAATTTTCGAAGAAAACACAAGGGTAGATTCGGTATATATTCCGTTGGCGCATTACGCGAGAAGTCAGCGAGGCATGCGTATGCCGAAGCTCAAACAGAGGAGCAAGATTGATTTGCCTGAACGGAGCGGAGAGCATTGAAGTGTAGAGAAACGGAACGTGTCTTTGTTTTCCTGACCTGATAAACTCCCGAAGGTTTTATACGCGTAGTCGCGCTCTTTACCATGTTTTTAAATTTAGAGCCTGGGATTTTTATTAAAATTTACCTATAGATATTAAATGTGCTTTCGTACTCCATAATTATTGAGAAGAATGCACTAAACCGAAATAAGCAAACAAGTTCTAGCGCTACATTTTATGATCTTTTGTAATGTAATTTCTTTATATCACCGATATCTCATTGCGTTAAGAATCTTGGCAATTTCATTGTAATTTTAAATTCATATTTATCCCGGATTATTATTAAAAATCCTAAGTGAAAAGAAAAATAATATGAAGAATTTTTCAGTGACAATAGAAAGCAAGACAATGTTACTGTTCGATCGCAAGAGGCTCTTCAAATCGCGCACCACCCTCACGCCATGTTCTATTAATAATTTCTGAAACGTGCAACCGCGAAGTTTCGCGATATACATCACATTGCACGCCAGCTAAAGCGAGTCAAAAGCGAGATAACGAAAGTATATACGCTCCTGGCAATAGCTGTAAAGAGCTCTGAAAAGCACCAAGTTCCGCGAATGAAAGCTTCAAGTGTTTTTGAAAAAAAAGGAAAAAAGAAAATTACGAAAGGAAAATGCACCGACGAAGTTGAAAGTGCGCTCAAAGGGATGACGCGAAACGTTACGAATTCCAGATGAAGCTTTGTTGGCTTTTCGAACAGATCTCTTCATCTGCCCTTGTACACCTGTTCCTAGAAAATTCGTTTATATAAATTGAATGCAAGCCGCGGGGCATAAACTTTGCCCGTGCACCAGGTATACAAAGCAAAAGTTTGTATCGTCCATATATTGCTTCCCTTTTATATACCTCGTACCGCGTGCGCGCAGCGAGTATTTCGATTTGTCCATAAATATTACCGTGATTGGATTGAGGCTGAAAGTAATATTATACTTCGCCACGAGGAACGCTCATTCAGGGGATATGGAATAAATAATTCGTGCGTGTGCGCAGAAATTTTCAATTGCCCGGACAAAACACGGTTCCACGTGCAAGGAGATTAATAAACGAATTTCAGCGATATCCATGGACAGTCGTTATATCTCCACGGATGTTTTATGGGACATAAGGACACTTAACGCGTTACCAGGGCAGATTTATTTGAGCAAAAGGGAGGCCGCATTTCCCCTCGTGTATAGCATCTATCAGATAGAACATACGGTCGATCGTAAGCCGAAAATCTGAAGACGCATCTACGACCGAAACGATTGGGAGAGGACTAGTGAGCCGCGAGGGCGTTGTAGAAATAGAGGTTCCACCATGAGCTACTCGCTTTTATGTCGTGAGCCAAAATTGAACCTTTTCCAGGTCCCAGAAAGCAGCACGGGACAAACAGGCGATCGAATACCTTCGATAAATTAAAGCACGACTTCCTTCACCGATCATCCAGGCCGCACCGTGTTCACGTTTTCTACACTTTCTCCTCACGTGGATAATCAGTGGCGGACTGACCAGAATGTCAGGTTGTTCAATATACAGCTTGTACTATCTTAACAGTAAACTTACCGAAACGATCAAAATGACCGGTCAGTCGTTTCTTAGAAAAATTGCTGTACCTTATAAAAGGGTATTTTTTGAGATTTTTCATGATTTTATTGCAGAGTGTGAATCGATCTATTGACATTCTTTCTTAATACTCTTTTTCTTGAATAATATACGTGGTATACATAAATATGCCCAGAACATGACTGGTGAGTTCAGTGTTAAATAAGAAACGATATATTAAAAACGTTACTCACATTTCAATATCGTAAAAATATAAAAGATCCAATATTATTACTGTATACAGCTAAAATTTGTTACATAGCAGTTTCAATTGAAAAATTAAGTGATAACGTTACAGTCGTGAATAGGCCTCTGCTATTTTCGCGGACCCAAGGCCTTTCTCTTCACTGCGGATTATTCTTTACAAGTAGAAATTACAGCCCCTCCAAAGTCAACGTAATCAACTACGTCTCCCTCTCGTTTCGTTTAAATTCCTCACCTGCGCCCTCATTATAACGAATAGCGAGTAAGGAATAACCAGAAAAACTCCCCTCAGCTGACTCACAATAAGGCTCATTGGTTAATAGCTTATCGGATTTGTATTAGTTCAGTCGCTTCCTCGAGTGGTAGAATGCGGATAAAGGTAATTCCAGGCTGACTTTTCTTACCGGGCCCGCTCGCGTTGCGCTTTGAGCGCGGAGGGAAATTCATCGCGGACGCGCGCGTAATGGCGCTGCACGGAATGCCTTACGATCGTAAGCCCGTGAATAAGAGGGTTAACGACCCTCCTCCCGCGGAATCTTTCCACGGCGTTATGCCCAAGCCCGCCGCGGGAAACGACAGCTTAAAAGCTCCACCTCGGGCAGGCTGATACCGAGCTCTGCCAAATTACGATGGAGAGCCGGGGGTGAGCTGACGAGAAGACGGAAGGGAAAAAGTTGAAGGAGGCTGAATGTACGCGGGCACAGCGGGAAATTTTAATAAAGACCCTCCCCGCGTCGTTGGCCGGTTGAATGCAGATCTGAAAAAGCGGTGGACGGGAAGACGGTCCGTGCAGTGACCTATTCAGGGAGAGATCCGGAATACGAAGAGGAGTGGGTTCGCAGAATGGCGGATAATAAAAATAACTTTCCACAGTCGAAACTTTGTCCTGTGCTTTTACCACCCTAAACGTGGTTTGCTCTTGTGCGGACGTGTATGCGTGTTCGGCTAAAAGGGACACAACGCCGGGAAGAAGAACAAATGGCATTGATGGATTTATTTGCCGGGCTACGGTGATACAGATCCGGGAAGAGACGAAGGGTGCTTTAGAACGAAACAGTGGCGTCGAATTGTGTCTGACAGTAACGGCCGCTGATTAGACTTCACTTTTTTGTTACTTATAAATGAGTCGTTTATTTTGAATGTGGCCTAAGTTCATTAGTGAATTATTTTTCTCTAATTGAAGTAACGTGTACAGCAGTGAGTTAACTATCGTAAACAATATTTTGCGATGAAGTATATTTAGGCGATGCGATAATTTTAGATACATAAATTTTCGAAAAATCGAAAATATTGTATTGACATAATTTTATACAAATATAAGACGAATTAGAGCAGCGAAATACGTGGACATCATGGACTTATTAGGATATATACTCCCGAAGTACCAGGACTTCTTTAAATTCCTCCCGCATACGCAAAATGTAGATCAGCGGTGAATTGTTATGTAATTTATGTACTTAGATTTCCTGAATCGCATAAATTGTGTTTTTGAAGTGTAGTAAAGAAATATAAAAGATATTAAGTATTGTTTTTTTAAATTAAAGCATTTTAAATTATGTCGAATGGACTTGAGCTCTTTGAAAATCTGTAACAAATTTGGTTGTTAATTTTGAAAGTGGCTTAGCTCCATTTGTGGCAGGAAAACACATATTATCCATGTAATAATCGGTATTATTTTAATAAGAATTGTAAATTTAATTCTTTAGTATAGTTTTAAATTCATAATATCTCGATTTGAATATAAATGGACTTAGGTCACTTTCGACATAAACGATTTAAATACATGATTCTAATCGACATGTATTTTGGCATTGGACTCTATCTCTTTGATATTGCGTTTATTGTATAGAATGAAGAATGTTCTTAATAACAAAATGGTGTATGTCGCGATATAAAAAGTGATCAATACCTCGGGCAGATTGCAATTAATACCTATCATCGTTGGTGACTTTTAGTCCGTTATGAAATTATCGAGATGCGATGGTTACGATATGTCATCGAAATGTCCCAAGCGGCGACGTGGAAGATGGAAAAAGTTTTTGCTCTTAACTGAATTTTCGTCCGCGAGAGAACGATGATTAATGGACACACAATGTATACATAGCGAGGTGAACGAACGAATTCTCACGACGGACGGTTATCTCTTATTAAATCCATTTAGCTCGACATTTAAGCAAGTGCAGTGATCGAATATTTACGCGCCGACATGTTAATTACAGAGACGCGTATATAACACGAGTATATCTCATTGCTCGCTCGGATAATTCTAGGATACAATAATGTCCTGCAACGAACTGTAAACGTGTTGCTTCTGGAATACTAACATTACGTTTCAGGCACACTCTGTATCCTTTTCACGCGTAATTGACTCCGTAATAAAGGTATTGTTCATAAGTCCCAACGTGCTTTACTTCACGAGGGATCAAGAGGCTGCTAATAGTAAGATGTCTTCAATACGGCGGTAATTAATATATTTCCCCTTGCTTTAGTTTGTTCCAGGAATAACTCAAATCACGGTAATTAATAGATGATGGTTTGGAAAATAAATACAGCCCGTAAGGAAATCCTGTTGCTACATTATTACTTACAT
The DNA here is from genome assembly GCA_038496175.1 of Ampulex compressa. Lineage (NCBI taxonomy): Eukaryota > Metazoa > Arthropoda > Insecta > Hymenoptera > Ampulicidae > Ampulex > Ampulex compressa. The sequence goes on along the minus strand of JBCFXI010001375.1, from coordinate 38,342 downwards.
ATCTACATGATTTACAGTTACGTCTATTGTTAAGAAACGTTGAAAGCAAATTCTGTATTATCCCTGATAAATACAGACATAAAGAACTTGTTACTTGTTCTTGGAGGATGTAAGTGAGGTCAATGCACTATAAGTTGATATACACCAATTGTCACGATAAAGTTGCTGGCATTGGAGGGTAAAGACTCCATCGCGAGTCCTCCATCCTATTTCCGTGCAAACATCTCTACCGATAAATTACTCATATCATGGAAGAACGATGATCAATAAAGAAGATGTCTTCGAATCAGTTCCAAACGTACGAGACGTCGTTAGTATAAGTGGGTTATAAAGTATCGTTGATACCATCGCCCAACCGCTATCCTTGAATTTACCCAGGATATTTATTCCGCTGCCCATGCCAATCCCTTTAATATTCCTCCGTCCGAACATCCCATCGCACGATTGGGTTTTCAATCAAGCAGAACACAAACGCGGGACTAAAGTTCGACTCGAGAAATCGAGACTTCAAAGGAACCAATCCACTTTCCTTTATACAAACTCTCATATTTCATTCTCCCCGCATAAACTCCCGAGAAATTCGGCGTTCGCCCGTGGATCCGCTCCCTTATTTTCCAATTTATACGACCACTTATGCCGCGAAATCGCAGCGCCGCTTAGGAACACCTGCAGATTCCCTGCCACAAAGCTGTGCCATAAAAAAAAACGGAAGCGAAAAGTCGTACGTGCACGCGGTCGCGAAATGGCTTGGTTCGTATCGCTCCCTCAGCCCGTAGTCACGTGTCCTAAATCCTAATCTCAGCCCTCCTATCCCGAAGCCACTTTGCTTGGAATTCGACCCCGGAGAGATTCGACCTCTTCGAAACAGCGGCCCGCCGTGTGAGAATAACCGAAAACCCGGCCGGAGAAGAAGCACCGCCTCGTTAACCGCGTGATAAACGATATTTGGCCGAGGAGAATCTTGTTTGACCCGACAGCGATGGTAGTTGCAAATGCCGGATAACAATCGATGGGAGATGCTAATCTTACGGAGATTTTCCCCTTTTCCTTCTCTAAAAACGGCGTATATTTGCTTATAAAGTCAGATGTAAATGAAAAGCGAATGATTTTCAATATCCACCCTTTGTCTTGGAATATTAGTCAGGTTGTTTTAATGGAAAAGATATCTCAATGAATTGTGCGTACACGATTTATTACCTAATGGAATTACACAGAAGTTGAATTGCAGTTCGAATTTATGCGAAGTTGCGTAATTGGTTATTATACCTCTGAATAGACATTCGTGTACATATAGCCAACAAAGTGATTGAATTCGTTCCGGATTGATTGTATGTCAATAGTTAATAGCGTAACGTGGCAGACTCAGAAGAAGAAATCGATCGTGCCAGTAGAAGCCTGCCGTATAGAGTCAGACATAGTATTCCGATGCACGTTGAAGCCAAAGTAACGGAGAGCCAGTTTTCGTAGCTTTGAATAAAATTAGTCCCTAAAACAATGATAAATAGTTACAGCATTATGTGTGCTTTGAAACATTGTGGAGAAATTATAGAAGTGTCGCAATGGCTCAAGAAATTCGTTTGAACGTTAACCTTCGACAACAGATAGATAGTCGAGATTGTTATGGTTATTAATGAAGTTTCGAAGGAATAGAAGTGCGGTAATTATTGCCACTGACGCAGTTCGCCATTGCATTACGTAGCCCGCAAAACGTGATATCGCGCAAATAATAATGCAAACACGACTGGAGTCCGAAAATACACGAACACCTATCGATTAAATGCGATTAATAAGTTGCTCGTATATTTAGAGTTAATCCGCAATTTTCTCTACTTTGGCACCGTGTCCCTCATTATTATATTATCTCCAATGAACTCGCCAAATATTCATGCATATATAGATACATAAACACGGGTCCTGTATATTCGAAGCTGTAATTAAAACCAATATATCACCAATAGACGTTCGCGTTCAATACCAACATCCATTATTTCCACGCAGTTTAGCATTCCTCTTTGTTTTTCTAAGCCGCTGCAACGAAGACTACCCCAGATTCAATTATTCAGTACATCCTTCGAGCTTACCCTCCCCATAGGAAAAACCTAATTAATTATGAGAGATGGCATAATCGTGAGCTACAGACCGAGCACGTACATAATGCATATTTCATATCCTTTTCGCAAGCGAAGAGATGCGCTACCTTTTACCTATCCGCAGGCTGCCGCGGTAATTGTCATCGTGATACATGAACAAGGCGCACCGTTGGAGCATTACAAGGCACGAGAGCATCGTACCGTTATAACAGCGGAATTTCGAAAAACCGCACAATGACAGAAAGGGGTAGCGACTGGAAGGGAGAAAATGGAAGGAGAGGAGGAGGAACGGAGCTCCTGAGGATGCGCGACCACCGTGGAGTGGACCTGCTCGCAGTTTGCACGCGACTTTCACGCTGCGAATGACGCTCTGGGAGCGCCAATAAAGCGCTCACGAATTTCGATCGATCGTTTAAGAACGCTTCGCGACGGCTCGCTCGAGAAAATCGGGGATCTTGGGCCGAGTGCGCGCGTGCTTTTCGCGGAGGATAATCGCCCGGATCTCCGCCTCTCATCCGAGCGTTCTCTGTAATGTGTCCCGATCGAACTTGCGAGGCTGTCACGGCTGTGGATTCAAAGCACACGTGTTCGCGACGGAGTGAAATACGGTACTAGAGCGATGAATACCACCATCCATCGAGTTTAAATGGTGCACCTTAATGGATATTAAGTGGTACTAGTGGCTACAGCAGATGCGTGGGACACTATCCTGAAATTTACGAGGATGACAGGTTTTTTGAACCCGGATAAAAAAATTGGCGTGCAGTACACTGTATCTTTGGTCGCCGGTACTGAATATCAGGATCGAGCGGGAATATCCTGTTACAGGGCGCCAAACGCCGAATAAGCCCTCTATAATCTTGTAAGTTGTCGTTGAGTAAAGATTCTCTCGGCCTTTTGCTTTTTCAGACAATATTTCTTTGCGAGTTTGCGACTAGTAGAAACAGCTCGATGTCTCGAAGGAAGTTATACTAACCGTCTCTACGAAGAAGAAGGAAAATGAACGCTCAGTATGAAATACCATGCTACGAGAATGATGTCTATCATTAATTTTTATTGACTCCGTTTTTCTCGCTCCCTGCCTGGATTACCCAGTTCTTCATCGTGCCTACAAATAAATATTCCGAGCCAGTACTTTGTAATAAAAAAAATATACTATACGCAGGCTTTATTCCATTTCTTAAACGCAGAATTGCATACCGGATTGAAATACTTGAATAAAAAGCGCATTTCATTTTTATACACACCTATCTTGACATTTGAAATAAGGATCGTTATTACGCTTTGCCGCATTTCGGAGTAAAAAAGTCACGCTTCGTTTAACATCGCGCAGAGATATCCAAAAAAAACTTAGGCTGCATACAAAGATAAAGGCGATATTGTGGGATAAATTATTGCCTCAAGGATGTAACGTGATTCTCAGTCCCAAGAGAAGGGAGAGCATCGTTTGAGGGAGCCGTTATTGCCCTTCTTTCGGAAGGACCCGATATTTACGAGAAAATTCTGCGATTCGAAGGAAAGATACGCGTAAGACAATGATGATCCGGAACTGTTCATGAAAGTAAAGCCCCTGTACGTCCACCGTTTTATATTTATAAATGGCGATAAATCTCGTCAGGTAGTATAATTTTTTTTTTCACTCTCGCCAAGTGCTTTTTAATTACATTAGAATATCGCACTTTTTCATCGCGACGATCTTCATAGGTACATTTTGCACGGCAGCCACTTCGTTATTTTCCCAGCGGAAATAAAGCACGAATCGGAAATACTGTGCACGCGCCTGCTATATCGGAAGTATATTGAGAAAGGTATGTCGTAACAAAATATTGGCAGCTATACAACTTTCACGATTGAAGCTTGGTCTTGAGTTCTTCGAGTTGTAAACCAGCCAAATAAAATCAGAGGTAGATAAAAAGAAAGGAAGGTGCGTACCATAAAATCCATCAGGCGCATGTGAATTTCAATAGCACCCCGCCAGCGACAACATTACACATCGCAAACATTGTCGCATAGCGGAATTAACAGCCTGTCGATCGATATACTCAAAGTATTGAAGTTCTAAACTCTTTCGACAACGGCAGAGGGTAAAAGTAATACCAGCTCGTCGGATAATTAAAGTTTCATAAAAATGAGGTATGAAAAATGAGGTATGCAAAACTCTGGTACATTTTTTAGCCCCTGCTTCAGAGCATTCTTTTTTTTCCTCCACTAATACTTTTTTTTTATATCATCCTAGAACTTTTCGACGGTCAAATAATGCTCTCGTCCGTGCATATTGCGTAGTATATTAAAGCTGACGTATTCTGAAATTTTTATCATTGTATGTTTCTACACGAAACCCATATTTCGTAGCCTTTTCGCGCGAAAACTTCAGCGGGTTATAAATTCTTCGTTTTTTAAAAAACCACATTCAAACCGAATTTTTTTCCCCAAAATTCAATACTAAACCAGGAAACTCCTTCGCATCGAACGTGACCAGCGTGTATCGTATCAGCGAGTTTTATTTATATCGCGATATATTTCGTTTGCCTCCAGGAAATCCGACCAGAAATTTTCATTCGACTTTCAATTCATTACAGAATTCAATTAAACGTACCTATTGCACATTATCTTATATTAAAAACTATCACGCAAAGTACGCTTAATCCATTATAAAGCTATGCAATATCCGCTGAGCGAGTCTTACGTCGACCAATATGCAAATTATCTTTTAAGACCGAGATGTTTCATTATCTTATGCGGTATAAAGCCACGGGGAAAAATAATATAAATACGAAATGCCATAACAACGTAATATACGACATAGCGGCTATCATCCTTTTTACCCATGACATCCCACCATAAGCATATCGATATCCACAGGCAAAACCGCCTCGGATAACGGTGGAAGCCCAGGAATCAATGAGACGAGAAAATCAATGACAAACGGCGCTCTCTTGTACATGCGATTCAAGCCGAAGAATAAAATCGAATTGCACGTCCGTTTAATGAAAAAAAACTAAGAGTATTCCTCGATCTGTCATCGGTCCTACTCGCGCATGACGATTATCCTCATAACAGCGATACGGACAAGTCAATTCACAGTCTGCGGTACCAAATACTTTAAGGAAGTGAATAATAACAATATCGGACTATAATAATAATAATATCGTTTAAGGCTGAACACTTGTTCCGGTGTTTTATTTATTTATTTTCCTCAGACCTTGGTTGCGATAGCTTTGGTCATTCGCCCCCGGTGTTTTTCTGTTCATCGTCCGAACTTTATCGACACACGAATTCGGTGAACCGTGAAAGGCTCTCATTAGATGAAGTTTCGGTGATTGCATTGTGGGCAACCGTTAGAGCTACCGATGATCAAACAAGTCTGGCTGGATGCAGGCAGATGCACATGGCTCGAAGGAACGCTCATTAGCGGTCTAGTGTGATGAAGGTTAGCGCGGATCATATGCAATTAACCCACATCGCAATAACCACGATTGGAAACATAGTAAGCGAGAGCCAGGAAGCCGGCCCTTAAAACGGTATAATCACTAGACCACGGTAGAACGTTTCCTCAGGATTTGATTATCCTCAAAGTGCCTCCACGCGAATCGATGCGACTGGCGACGTTGAATCTAGGTGATAATTATAACCCGCATGCTGATCGCGCGAGAGAGATGTATAACACTTACCTCGAGCCCAGAGTCATGAATATTTTTCGACGTTGAGCTTTCGCACTGTGCACTACGTTTAAACCGGATTTTTTGCTTCTCCGTCGAGGAGCTTGGCAAGTGCGTAGGACTTAAACCGATGACGCGAGAAACGGGGAAAAATAGCTTCGCCCTGTGCGTGGAAAAATGAATATATTATCCTTCCCATATATCTAGCGAGGATGCTTGGAATGATATGGCATCGCAGACCGGAGGAATCTATCGAGGAAGGAAATATCGGCTTACTTCTTGAAATTGCATAAGAAAAATCGTTTCCTTTCGCTCCAGAGATTATTGGCCACGAGACGATTGCGCGAGACATAGCATAACCGCATCGGCTTCGGCCTGCAAACGTATCTTTTCAAAGATGTACCTTAAAAACTTCGATGTCGGAAATGTCTCAAAGTATAATTATCCAATGTCGTAAATGAATTTCCTCGACACCTTAAAATTTCCCGCTTCTCTCAGAATTGCGTCTGAGATGGGAAAACTTTCTTCCAGTCGGTGAAGCAATTCCAGCACTTAGGGCGCAACGATTCGTGAATACTACTGGCAATGTTATCAACACGTCGCAATTTACTTTGCCATTCCATTTACGTAATTAAGCACAGTTTGTGGAAAATTTTACGGGGATACGGAATCGTTAAATTTCTGCACATGCCGATGGATATTGCATTTCATATACAGTATCCAGTTTCAGGCTGTTATAAAAGCAGGCCACGATTTTTCTATACCGCGCGCAAAGGCATGGAGAAAATATGTCCGGGATACGAAGATGAGGATTTTAAAGAATGAAATAAATTTAATAATCCAGGAGCACCATTTCCACATGGAACATGGTAATGTCATTTATTGGAAAAAATATTAGGAATCACATTTTTATACGGAACTGGAATATACTTGAATTTTCATTAAAGCCGAACGTTCCTTCTTCGATTTTGTTTACAAAATACATATGACTGTGCATAAATTATTTTTACGTTTTATTGGATTTCGATTCCTGATACCGTTTGGCAGTTTCTGTTATTATTAGTCTTTAAGCCACAGATTCAGATGTTACTCGATTATTGAATTCTACTGAACTATCTACACTACACGAAAATCGATACGACCGTCTCGCATGTTATGCGGAAACCGAGGTAATTTAATCCCTGTGCAAAGTACGGAATTATCCTTTATGCATTAAGAACTTTGTATACAGATGATTTGCATCTATTAAAACTATCGTGGTTCTATCCCGCGTGTCGTCATCCTTATCTTCGTTTATTGCTTTAAAGCTCACCAAGAGTCTTGGTAATCATGACGTTGATTTCTTCTTCCAAGGATGAGGTTGCAAACTCATGCCCAAAATCGCTTTTAGCCGCCTTTTACGACAAACGAAAGATACTGCGGGCTCATTTTACCCTCTGCCCACGCAGGGAATATACATAAGATTTACATAATTTCTCTCGTAACTAATATTGTTCTCAGCGCACGTCTTCGTCGACTTTCGAGTCGCGTGGCGGTTAGGGAATAAAACTGATCGTGCAAATGACAAGTCGATCCCTTTAAATAAGGAATATCGAGAAAATAACTAACCCTTAATACAAAAGCTATATTCCCGCGTAAAATATATTCATGATGTATAGAATGTACTGAATTATGCACAAAGAAATTTGTCGTAGATGCGATATTCCCGCGATTTTTTTGTGCTGGCCTTATCCATTATTATATCTAATCTTCAAATGTGTTGTATCTCATATCGCTCTACCTTCTGCTTTGAAGAAATACGAGGCGGCGCGAAAAGATGCTGTTTATCTCGGATCCAATTCACAGAAAAGGTTCAATACCCTCCTCGAAATTGTGCCTCATGTTTCTTACAACAGCAGACTTTAAGCAAAGAAATGAGAAGCTCAAGGAAAACCACGGCATGTATAATATATATATGAATGAAATGAACATTTATACCGGAGACTATTTCGCGGAAGAAGTATACTCAGTATCAAAATTCGAGCCTTTTTTTTCTTAAACGTTCTTCTTAAAAACTTTCAATCTTTGTTATCATCTACTTATTTCTCGTCGATGTTCTAGCTTTAATTCGTAGCAGATTAGAGTAGCAGATTAAAAGTGATAAGCAATTTCGGGTATAATCGAGTAATGTCGTAACTTAAACAAATACAATTTTATGCCCTAAGGCCAAAAATGGTGTAACTTAAACAAATAATACTATCTACGAAGCTGTCAATTTCATTTCCTTGTCTTTTTCGACGTAAGTTATAATAAATTATAATTTTATATATATATATATATATTTTTTTTATCTAGTACTAGATACAAACCGACATTACTGATTACGAGAGATTCACAATTTTCTCATAATATAAAACAACGAAAGTAAAGAACGATTATCGTTTCCAGGAGGTATCACTTTACACTTATACAAAAAACATCGTTAAGCGAGCAGCTGGATGGCAAAAACACACAAATTAATCGTAATCCTAAATCATTAATAAAATATCCATCAATGAAAGACATAGAGAACGACGATTACCAGTCATCGTCGATGGGCAAATTATCGAACTCTTTGCTGAATTCCTCGCTGGTCGATGGCCGCTTTCGACGTTTGCGCTTCGGGCGCTGGGTCGCGTACCCTTTAGCATCCAAGTTATAGGTTTCGCAGGTTGGCCACGCGGTACGCGGTTCTGGCGATACGCAGAGAATTATTGGGCATAATATCCGAAACGTATCCTAGATGATGTTACGGCGCGCCTCGGTGCTCCGTCTCGCGTGCTCATTACAGCCTGTTTATCCTTCTCTGCGGCAATATCGAAAGATTAGTCGGTTCCCGGGCGACTGGAAACCCACGTTGCTCCGATGATATGCGAGAGACATCGTGTATAATGCTCGAGATACATTCCCCGCTGGCATTAACCAACCGCTTTAAGATAACCACTCACGTTCTTGGTACGAACCAAAATTTGATCCTAGGAAATAAGTACACAATTTTGTCTTATCCATCGACCGGAATACTATATTTCAACCTTTTTCTCTGAAAATCATCCATCCTCACCATAGTCGCCAAATATTCCAAAATATTCAAAATTCACACCTTGGAGGATTTAGTGCGTCATAACGCATTACTTGCGCTCCAAAGAGTTTTACTTCCTTCACCAACAGAAACCCAGATTCGAATTTATATTCGAGTTCTATCGCAAAGTATATATCCTACCATCGATGCAATCTTCGAAAGAGGTTTTTGCTCGAATCGGACAAACAAGAGAATCGAGGATTTATTAGATTCGGTTGTACAAAACTTGCGAATTATCTATCGAGAAAAATACGCCATCGAGCGACACTCGACATAGGAGCGCAAAGGATTGATAAATACCTGTATTCTCAATTCTCTATACACTCTATATACCTGCATTTTTCATTTCCAACCGAGAAAATCGCCGCTACCAGCCCAAGCTTGAAACAATACACGAATCATGCAAGTGTTAATACACAATGACGATCAACGCGCATGCGCGATGCACGGACACTAACCCTCGCGATTAATCGATCCAAGGGGAGCTTAGATCTCGATTCGTCATCGAGGAGGCAGGGATATTCAGGACACTGGCGCGCACGATTCCCACGTAAATCATTGGCGGCACGTTGATCGCGGCATTCCCCTTACAGGCGGCATTATAAATAATTGGTACCAGGGATCGCTAATAATTTATATCGGCGGTAATGCTCGGAATGGATGCACTTCCAGTGCCCGGCCAGGAGGAAGGATAGGCACAAATCACGTCCGCCAGAGCGTTGCGTATGACATACTCATTACGTGTATTACCGACTTATTGCTCGCAGTGGGTCAGATAGGCCTGGCCACTGACGTAATAATTCAACGTTCTACAATTATTTGCCTCCCCGCTCGCGAGCCATTGCCGGCGTTTTATCCGTTTCCCCCTTGGGCGACGTAATCGTTACCGCTGAGTTATTAACTTGTACGGCCGAATATTTTATTCCGTGCTGCCATTGACCTTCCGATGGAGCGCGGAATTTGCGGGGATCAGGGCGAATGGACGAGGGTTTTGGCGAGCTTCGAGTTTTTTCTTCACTTTTCTCTACACGATGGAAGAAAAAATAGGCCATACTTTGTCTTCTATTGTTCCGTTTTTTTTTTTAGTCGAGATACTTGGAGAAACGTGTGTTTTGATTAAGAAAAGAATTGTTTGCAGACCTTCTGTAGTTTTGAAGATAATATTTTTTATGGAGGATTTTATAGAGGATTTTTTATATTACAAAAGAAAGGTACAATGCGACGTTTCAAATGTAAGATTTTATTTATTCAACATAGAGTCTAATGAGTTTTTTGTTAAATATATTAAGTTGAGTTTAACGGAGTCTGATCGAAACAGTTGCGATATTTGGGTCTATTGTAACTAGGTTTAATGCCACTGAGATCGTTATCTCTGGGTCTAATTCGAAAAAAAGGAGTAACGCGTTTACGACCATTTCCAAGTCTGCTGTAATAATGTTCGACCAGTTCGTTGCCGCGATCTCGTGCTGTAACGTAATGGAATCCAATAAGGTCCCCGTTATGAGCTCTAGGTCTAGTTTAATGGAGCCTCCACTAGGCTCTTTATCCAGCATAACGAGATCCAATAACGTCCGGTATGTGTTCTCCAAAGAGCCCAATAAAGTATAATAAAGCCTCCAACGCGACCCTTAGGTCTACTCCGATCGATCGTAATTACGTTTTTACTAGAATCGCCCATCCAACCCAATACTTTCATAAACTCTCTCAATCCTTTGCACGGTATATCTAAAAAAACAGTACAACTTTCAAGCACCTCGCTAATTACCACGATCCATACAGAAATCCTTGATAAATAAAAGTATTAGATCGCCAGCCAGCGCAAAGTGTTTAGGAGTTCGATATTGAGATGTAGATATTGTCATCTTTGATGAAGCGAGCGTTCTTCCAGAATTTATCGAGCGTCCATAGTCGTTGAGAGTATCGAAAGGGTTGATCGGCCGTCGTCGCGATTCGCAGACGTTTAACGGCGAATTCGCGGTGACCTCGTCTGCTGAAACGGTCCTGGACGGGGACGGGAAGTGGCACCCATATCCGGCAAGAACTGCTTTCATCGCCGTCCACAATGCAGCCGAAAGCGTGCCTCTCTGTAATCCATTGTGTGGCGTCCTCGTTTCGAGAAACGTGCTCCTTCCTGCAACACGAATTACGAGTGCCTCCTTCGATCGCGATAAACGAGAATGCGCAAAAAAAAAAAAAGAGAATTCCGCTCTCCGAAGTGCCAACTTGTACTTTTCCACTTGAGAGAATGAAACCAGAGGGATAGCGCGTTCTCATACCGAACCGTGCGATTTTGTGACATCAGAGAAATGTGGGAGATGCGAATGTGGAAATGTTAGGGATATTGAATCGATTTGGGCCAAGATCTTGGATTATTTTAACAGTGAACTTAACAAAGCGGTCAAAATGATCGATCAATTGTTTTTTTTAGAAACGTTGGGGAATTTTGTAAAAGGGTGTTTTTTTGATATTATTCATGTTTCTATCGCGGAGTGTGAATTATTTTATCGATCTATGGATATCTCTTTTTAATAACTTTTTTCTCTAAGGATATACGCGGTGTATATGAATATGTCTAGGAAGTGGCTGGTAGGTTTAGTGTTAATACTTAGTGTTTTTATTAATTTTTAGTGTTTTTACATTTTATCGATGTATCGACATTTTTTTTTAATAACTTTTTTCTCTAAGTATATACGTGGTGTATATATGATAAATATGTCTATAAAATGGCTGGTGGGTTTAGCATTAATACACGTGACTTTGATATTATCATTTCACGTTTATGTATCAGTAGAACCTCCGGTTTTACTTTTACTTTTACTTTAGCTTTACTGTTGCAGTTCAATTTTTAATTTTCATTTCTTTGTGGGTGTATTCTCAATCGTGATAACTCAGCTGCAAAGTTTTCCCTCTTCCTTCGTGGCAGATGCCCATGCTTCGCGGTTAAGAAGTCGTTTGCTTACCACGGGTACTTCGGTCGTCTTCTTCGGCGAACTTATTATCCGGTGCAACGATCCGCCTCGAAAAAGCGAAAGCAGTATACATGCACGTGGAGTCCTCCTCCAGCGAGCAACCTATCGAGCCGCTGATCTAAATTAGCTCTCGAGTGGCCGTGAATCACTAGCGTTCGGCAGATTCGCGCACGAGCCATTTTACTTTGAGTTTAGAGCCCTGGAGAAATCCTCGAGTATCTCCATGTTCTCGAAGAATACTGGAGATTTTCGAATTCCACAAAAATTACGATCCTCGAGATTCGTAAAGTCCTTCAACTTGAGGAGCCTGAAGAGGTGGAGTTTTAGCAATATCAAAAGTGTCTTCATCCTAAAATCAATGAAAGAAAAAATGCTTTTCCATATAAAAAAAAAATAAGACCTAGACCAAATGATCTTAGCAGTCTGCGTCGATAATTAATTAAACAAAAACATATGCCTCTTCAGCTTTACGTATCATCGACTATAATACACTAAACACTTACGATCACGACTATCTCACCATACGTAACATCCACAGCACGTATATCCCACCAACAATAAAATTCCAATGCCACTGTCAACCGCGCCTATAATAAAATTAACCTTGAATTTCAAACACAAATCACCGCGCTGCTTTGTCCTACTTTTTCGATCGCGTTTCCTCCATCATTAATATGGATTATGGAGGCGCGCAGGTGGTCGCTTCTGTTCCGTTAATCGCGATTCGGTTCCCGCAATAAATCAGGGTTTTCAGCGATAGCAGCGTACACGGATTCACGCCGTGATGCAACACGAATATACGAGAGGATACTCGATAAGAGGAAGCGGGGATGAGGAGGTGGGGGTGGGGGTAGGGTCAGGTGGAAAGCAGCCAAGTATGAATGGTCGCCCACACTCGGACGTAAAACTCGAAATTGCGCCACCGGCGTGGTGCCCGCATCCTTTCTCACGGTGACTGCCAATGATTTATCATCGACGAGCATGTGGTCCTTAAGCGGACGCTCGGCTGCTCGTTGATGGATTCGCGAAAGTCGAATCGAGATCGAAATGCAAGGCACGATCGCAAGGATAATTTGTCCTGCGCAAACGTTTCCTCAGTTTCGCCAGTGCTACAGATATTGTTATTTATGCGTAACGGGATGCTCGTGATTTTATGTTTATGCGTTGGAAAAATCGAGAGATGGCACTGCTGTTTGTTTGGAAAAGAAATCGAAATTGAGATTCTGGAGAAGTCATCGAGTTAATAGTTACTTTGCGTACTTACTTTGTTAATAAAACTTTGCGCTTCGATAAGTTATCTTCGTTTCACGAACAGGAATTTACATTGCAATTTTCGTTCGAGGTCTATTAACAGGTATACGTATAACCATCGAAGGAACGTTTACAACACGTTTTTCCAACAACCAGCGCCGGACAAAACAGCCGGGGATCTATCAGATTCGGGTGTATGAAACTCGCGAATTAGCGATAAAGAAAAATGCGATGTCGAGCGACACTTAATCCACGACCACAAATATAAGTAAATAAATATTATATTATAGACAGTGATAATATAAACAATGATATTATATTATAAACAGTGTGATAATATAAACAGTAGATCGACGAGTAACCACAGCAGAAGCAGTACTATCAACGATAAAAGTACACCTTTGCAAAAAACCTCGAATAAATCCCTCGATCCACGACTCGGGGAAAAGAGTCGACCTCGACGAGCCAAGCAGATCCGCATCGAGGTGAAATAAGATAACGAAATGGAGGCATGTCCGAAAAATCCTGCGGGGTCGCCGGTAAGGGATTAACAGCGGGCACGAGCGAACAGTAATTCATGTCGCCTCATAGTTACACCGCTTTAGGCCCTCCCAGACAAAAGGAGGAGCGTACGTCCATCGAGCGTATAAATAATGTCGCGATGTTTGCGGGCATACCTGATTTACGAGGAGCACGAGGCGGCCTTTTTCCTCGGCGAAGGATCGGCCCTAGTATTAGCGGCACCGCCGGTTTTTCTATATAAATATAAATTCCTCTTGTATAACGAGCGCTTGTGCGGAGTCCCATCGTGCGGCCCTATTCCTCTTATTTCCCCCAACAAACAAGCGACAATGCGGCACAAACCGAGTTTCTCTCCCTTGCTTCGTACCCTCGAGTCGCAGCGCTCCGAGCAGCGGATAAATCATCTCTCGCTCGCGTTATACTTTGTCGCTATCTTGCAAGGTCGAAATGCGGCTCTGGAGGGGTGGATAAGTGAAAAAGGGGTTCTCTCCCGCCCGCTGGAGGCTCGTAGAGAGACGCTTGACGCTGGAATAGTTTATTGATTACTCAGCATTGGAAGGATGAAAGGCGACGAAGCGATGGATTTGAAAGTTTTTTTTTAGAGAAGTCCCTCAAGCTTCTGGATGTGTATGGAGAATTGTCTTCGTTTTATCGTAATAGGGAACGAATATATGGATTTCTTTATTGGTATATGCTGTGCTGTTTTCTTTGAACTGATTTTTGTTATACGTTTAGTACATAATTTACAATATTTGATTTCATTGGTCAGTAGTGAGCGATGTTTCGTTCTACGTGTTAATTAATAATATACGATGACCTCGCTAATTTCCAATTGGGGAGATCGATGGCGCTCGATGTTTACTTCTTTCTGCAATTAATTTCGGCATCGACTGCCAAGGTCAGTTAACTTAGAACCTTTTGTCATTAAGAGGACCTCCGGAGTCACCATCCTTGCTTTCCTCCTCCAATTAATTTCGACATCGACTGCTAAGGTCACTTGGCCCAGAATCTCCTGTTTTTAACATCGCCACCGGAACCACCTTCTTTCTTTTTTCCATTAATTAATTTCATCATCTACTACCAAAGATATTTCACCCAGTACCTACCCTTTAACCCATTGGCCGCCACGCAAATTGAGCGCGTCTTGCCCTGGGTGCCACGGTCTGGCAGCCAATCTAAACTTGCGGCACACACTACGAGATATCTGGCAGTCAATGAATTAAAGTCGCTTTCCAACCACCAGAGCTAGGATACACATACCGCATGATCAAACAATCGATCATAAGATTCAAACTCGGATCTCCGCGTGGAAATCCAAGTCTCTATCCGCTGCATCGGCATAGCTCCTCCATCTTCCTTCTTGGCGATGCACCCAACGCGCAATCGGGGGAAGGAAAAGGCGCTGGGCCGATGAAAAAAGAGTCACGTGTAGGGGGGGAGGGGGATGTGCATCAGCAATGCAAATCGGCGCGCTTAGCTGGATACTCAGCGATTTCCCGGGAAAAACGTGACGCGTTACGTGCCGGGAGAACTAATTAAACGTGATCTCATGCCGGTTCCGTGGTAACGATCCCGGTATTAAAGGAGCGGGCTGATTCCTCGAGGGCTGGAGGCGGGGTGGAGGAGGGGGGATCGCCTTGGAGAACACCTATCTTACGCAGATATCCTTTCTTCTCGAAGGTGCGACTTGCAAAGCGGAACCTCGCGGCTGGCAACTCGCCTGCGCGTTTTTTGTACCGCCGGTTCGATGTCGTGTTAAGATGTGAATTGCGGTGTTCGATAGCTCACTGTTGCTGGTATAAGAAGTTTGGGGATCGTGGAGTTGCGCAGCATTTTTTGGATGTGTGATTTGTTTTTTTTTCTCTATGCACGTATGATAGGCATTTTTTTTTTGTGTGTATGGTTGATATGTATTTTTTGGAATATACGTACGATGCGCGAATGAGATTGGGTTGGACGAGAAGGTCGAGTCGAGCGCCTTTTATTCGTCGTGTTTCTTGTTTTATTTAATGCAATGTCAGGTGAAATTATTCGTCAATATCCGATTCTTAGAGATATGAATTCATTTATTTATTGTTTTCTCCTTGCGGTCAATAACTTCCGTGATAAATTTTTCCAGCACAACATATAGACGGCATAGTGCTCAAATTGATTAAAAAATTATTTAGCGTTCGAGAAATAATCAGTGCTCAAAATTAATTAAAAAAAATATATGCATCATTGTCGTCGTTCAGTTCTGATTCGTAATTGCACTAAGAAGTCCACGATGTATTCCCGAGAAAGGAGAAAAAAGGTGTTACGATAGCAGGTGTTCGATAAGCAATCGCATCTCGAGTCGCGTATCGCGAGGCTTTACGATGTCGAAGTAACCAAATTCCTTTCCCGATGAATTCAGCGTAATCTCGGCAAAGTACGGACCTCTCCGCTTAATACGAGCGCGCATCATCATCGTCGCCCACTTTCGATTCGCGGTTGTACAAACGACCCTATAGAAATCCATAAGCATTCCCAGGGCGAGAAAAAAAGGCCGTCCTTACGTCAGACAACCTCCGTAAACGGATGCGCAGGCCAGAAACTCCTTTCCTCCGTTTGCCACACTCCGACAATGTAAACGACCGTAATTTAATAATGACGTCCGTGCGCATTGCACACGGCTGCATCGAACTGCCGCTGAAATTGCAGTGGCGCAATGGCGATCCTCCTCGGTGCGTTATGTCGCCTCGAAGGGTCGTTTGGCGATTGGACGGAGGCGACGTGAGTCTGTGCGCCTCTTGGATCCATCCTCGGTCTTCATTTCGGAGGGACGCGTGGGCTGGAAGCTTCGAGATCGCAAAAGTGGGAGGAGTCGATCTTGTCGTTCTTTCCTTCGCGCAAAAAGTCAAGGTGTAAAAAAAATAGTTAGGTTGTTCCTTTCTTGGCGTAAAAAGTCACGGTGTAAAAAAAATAGTGAGGTTGTTTCTTTTTTCGTGTAAAAAGTCACAATGCAAAAAAATATTTAGGTTGTTCCTCCCTTCGCGTAAAAAGTCACGGTGTGAAAAAAATATTTAGATTGTTCCTTCCTTCGCATAGAAAATTACGATGCAGAAAAATACTCAGATTGTTCCTTCCTTCGCGCAAAAAGTCACGGTGTAAAAAAAATATTTAGATCGTTCCTTCCTTCGCATAAAAAATTACGATGCAAAAGAATATTTAGGTTGCTCCTTCCTTCGCGCAAAAAGTCACGATGCAAAAAAATACTTAGATTATTCCTTCCTTCGCGCAGAAAGTCACGCTGGAAAAAACATACCTAGATTCTTCCTTCCTTCCTGCAAAATGAGACCGTGCGAAAAACACCCGGTCGTGTATCCCCTCGCGGTCCTCCTCGAATGACTGCGACAGTACCGTCGTACGGAGTTCGAAATCCGCGGTGGTCCCCGTCACGAAGAGAGGCTTGCCAGAGATGAATCTGCGGCCTTCCTCGTAGGCCCTAAGCCTAGATAACTCGTACCGATGGAAACACGGCCGGCGTGCGCTGTTCGGCTAGGCGCAGGGTGTGTTCGCGATTTCCCCACGTGTGTCCAGCTCGGTTCATTATAATATATCGAGCCTCGGCGGCGTGTGCCAGCGCTAAGCCGCGCCGAGATGAATATGTATTTTCTCCTCGGCTCTTCGAGGCATTACGAGGCCGGACTGCCCGTGCAATTTGTATTCGTTGCAGTTACAGCCCCGCATCTCCTGGCTGCAACCTCCGGAATCCACCCTTCTCGCGGATGATTTGTGGAAATCGAAGCTTATATCGATCCTACCGACCGTTTCGTCCCCTCCATTGGCCGCTCGAAGTCGATTCCACGGGACGCTTTATCTCCGCTCGTCCTCCGGACGTGTCGCGTCGATCCTCTCGATCGTATTTTATTCAAGATCGCGTGTCTCTGGATTTCTTCTGTAATCGAGATATGGGTTTGCGACTCGAGAAGGTGATCGTAGATACGGTTATTAGCGGATAGTTGATGGATCTTTCGTTGCGATACTTTGTTCGATATTATGCGAAATTATTTGTCGTCGTTGATCAATGGATATGGGTTTACGAATCGAGGAGGTGATCGTTATTTTGTTATTTTAGTTTTTTAGTGGATATTAGTGGATAGTTTATTAGTGGATTAGCGGTTATTAGTGGATAGTTTATGGATCTTTTGCTGTGATATTTTATTCGATATTATACGAAATTATTTGTTGCTATTAATTAATGGATGATACGAGATATTAGATGCTAGGTGAGTTTTGGAAGTAACTTTTACTTTGTTACGCGATAATTTAATTTTTATGTTCATTAAAATCCAAGATATTTTTTTTATTCAGTGATTTGGTTCTTATAGCGTCTTCTTCTATACAGAGCTATCGTTCGCTCTAAATTTACAATCACGCTCGTGGACCTGCAGCTATGTCTTCGCGATGATTTGATCTTTATATTCATTAAAGTCCAAGATATTTTTTCTTATTCAGTGATTTGGTTCTTATAGCCTCTTCTTTTTTTTTTTTTAATTCATTTTTCGGCACCGACTGCTCAGGTCATATGGCCTAGGACCTACTGTTTAAGGTGGATTCCGAACCACCATATAGCCTCTTCTTCTATACAGAGCTATCGTTCGCTCTAAATTTACAATCACGCTCGTGGGCTGCAGCGATGTGTTCCAGCATCGCGCGGATCCTCGAGATCGTTACTTCGTCCGGATGTATCAAGTGTATCCAGTGTCGTGGCTGCGCATTCGCTTCCTCCGGACGTTCGCGCTTTCCTCGCCAGCAAGCGCCGCGATTTGTATTCCTTGCTGTCTAAGCTCGCGATGCCCACGTTTGGAATTCATCCTCTCACCGCCGTGATTTGTGGCGTATCGATGGCGCGCACTCCTCATTCTGCCTCTACGCCCATTTTGATGTATCTTCTCCACCCAGGGAGAAGATAAAACACTTCCGATTCCTTCTCTCTCCCCGTCGAAAGGTCGGTTATTCGTCACGGAGGAAGGTTAGTATTTATACGGAGGAAGGTCAGATTAAACACTCCTTTGAAGAATTTGCTTAATTTTGCACACGGTTCAAGGTCTTGTGAGATTTTTATTGCAGGGAAAAATCTCCCTTTTATCCTATCCTGATTATAATTCAACTAGTGCAATGCGTTGCATTATAAAATACTACGAGGCTGTAGTTTTATTCTCAAGATAAATCGTTTGTGTTTCCTCATTTATGCCTGTTATATAATGCTGCTTGTTGGCGCAAGCGATTTATAATGCTGTAATCTTTCGTAATGTTTGGTGTGGAAATTTGTAATAAGTAAATACGATTATTTTTCCGGTTTTAACCACTTGCTTATCAAAGATATACTTCGAGAGGTACTTTTAGCAGTTATGCGAGCATCTATGTAAATTATACATATTCTACATTTCTTCCATGTAATCCTTAGAGATTGATATTAAGAATCGATTTTTAAAACGATTCCTTTTTCGTTTCTAGAGTGATAAACAGAATTCAGAATCAATGATGGAATTGGGGAGGATCGTGATGCGTCTCTGATATTTTAAAGGAGGTTCTGTAACCGGAATTCCCCAAAGAAAGGTTGCAGTTTATTCGAAATTGAATGAGTTATCAGAGACGCGTCCATAACTCGCGCGGCAAACCGCACAAATATTTGCGCCGCATGATCCTTCATAATGACGGGTCACAAAACCGACGGTCGGTTTTCGAAGTGGTTTATTTTATCGTCCGATACCTCGCGCCGTTTCTCGAACCGGCGAGCTCGTTTGTGCGCCAATGGACAATAGGCTTGGGTATTTTCTCAAGGCATTGATTAATGATCGACAATGAATCTCAGTCGTTAAGCATTGTTCTTTGTACGCGAGGAAAGGTCACCATCGAGATCGTTCGGATTAAACCCTGAAAAATGTTTCGCGTTCCACGCTCGAGCGTCGACCAAGTATCCCAAGGTTTGTTCCAATTTTATCCGCGCGACCCATTCCTCGCGCATCTGTGAGAAAATCACCGTCTACCCTTACCTCTATATTTTCTAAACTCCTCATCTCGCATCGCGTACGCGCTATTCTCGTTTGATACTCCTAAGGTTTTGTGTTTTTTTTTTTCTGAAGAATTCTACAAGCGTGAATAAAAACTCAATCAAAAATATTTATACGTATATATAAAAATAAATACAAAGTACTAGCAATAATTCCTAAACATATCGTCTGCTCGATATCGATTTCTATTAAAATAATTTCATCCTGCACGAGATATTTCACTATTCTCATACTTTTCCAAACCGCTTTTTATTGCACTTCTATTTCAATTTTACTCTTTACTACAAGACTTCTCTGTATCTCAACAAATCTTCTTTCAGTGTGTGTGTGTTTTTTTAAATAAAAGTCATTCTGTTTCTTTTATCCACAACCTCGCGGATTCACGATCATTCCTCCGCGGTCCTCAATAATATTTAAGAGGTACCATCCTCTACAACCCGCTCCTTGCGCAATCGCTTTTTACGCCTTGACACATATACCACCCAGAAGCGCTCAAAGTCGCGATAAATCGCTCTGTCCCAAGGATGCGCTGCTCGATCGCGAGGATGCGCGTATTTTTTACTCGCGAGCTCGGGACTCGAGGAACTCCGAGGCGCGGCTTCGCGAGAGGAGAGGCGGCGGAATTCTCCTGATTGATATTACGGCGCGATGTGCCCGCTTTTTTGTCCTTCCGACGCTGGCCCACGAGATTCCGGCAATTTGCGCGATTATCCTCCGGTCCGCGACTTTTTGCGCGGTCGCCAGGCGACGCCGAAATTGCCAAATTGGGACCGAACTCCAGCCCCGGCCCTTCCAGGCCTCCGACTGCAAATACTCTGGTCGCCTTCCAAGAAGCGAATCGTTATGGAGATGCATCCTCCGTGGACATCTTCGAGGCTACAGGAGCACGGTGCGGGGTTTTATTCGAAAATCAGAGACGATTTATAGGACGCTGAGTCAATTGTTCGAAGTATGGATAATTCGTGGAACGTTGATGCAAGTCAACACACTGAACGATCGAAGTCTTGTATAGAGTATAAAGATCTTTGTATCCCGGTTTCTGTTCATTTCACTATGCGTAATACAAATATACGTATTATATTAGTTATAGAACTTTGCTTTCTCCGGTTTTATCCGAAATTCGGGGCTTTACGGTAAAAGACTGGTCATATACTCACGATTCAAAGCATTCTCCATCGTCCAAAAAACTTTCGTCGAAAAACCACTACTTACCAACAAAGCCAATAGCTTTAACCACCAGCTTACCAATAAAGTGACTTACCAATATAGAAAACTGGAGGATGCAAAGTTTCCTAACAACTTATATGCTTGTATCAAATCAGCACTAAACATTCCTCTTAATCCACGTATCATCCTTTTCCAATGGTGTCTCCTCGTCAATTCGTTCGAACGAGGCGTTTACCCCGCCTTCGACGATCACACACCGCTCCTCGCTCAAGGATAATTAAGCAGCCAAGTGCGCCCTTTCAGAATGAAATAAAACGGTCGAGGGGTTAATCCGACTCGAAGATCTGGTCCTGGGGACGGCAGTAAGCCGCTTCTGATCGTCCGCACTGGCAAAGCAGGAACATCCTAATAACACGCGCCTCGGTCCGGTGTCCAGTTATCCCCGCTTAGGACTCGCTCCTCCTCGGCATCCTGCTTCGTCCATTTGCCCTCTCATTATCTCCTCTCTGTTTTTCTCCTTATCTCCTGCCTCCCGTTCTCATGGCGCGGGGACCGCGCCGGGAACGGCGATGCTAATGAACGCCGTGGACGATGTAGAAATCGTGGGATCCTAGATCCGCGTTTAGATTACTCCCATCCAAAAGCAGGATACAAAAGGCGGGCTACTGGTGGCGCGATTGGGACGAAATGGGCGACGATGAGATTCCTGGAGCCGCTCGGATGCTCGATCCTTCGATGGAACTCGCGAATTTCGATGCTCGAAGGATGCAGCTTGGATTGTAAGGATTTGATTGATTTCGTTAGGTTATTAGGAGCGTTGTTGGTTGTTAGGTTGGGAGTTAAGTGGGTTCGATTTTGTAAATGGTTTATATTTATATTACCAGTGATATTTGCTCGATGGATTTCTTTTTTCCTCTTGCATTGCATATGTCTCGTGTTTTATATATACCGCTTTTTACAATCTATCGTGCTCTATTGTTTTTTATAATCATGGAATAAGGTGATTGTGTGAAATAGTTTTTCAAACTGCTTTAGGATTCATTTATTTCATGTACATTGGCTTCTTTACAAAAGTCTATTTTCGAGGATTAAAAAGAGGATACAGGCACGCATAGAATCGATAGACTTTAGTCGAACGTTGTCTTCTCGTTTTTTTCCATCAGACGAAACGGTGCATCGACGCCGATTCGATTCGTTCCTTTAATTCGACATCGACCGCCAGAGGATTTCCACGGACCACCGGTCGAAGAGCGCCGTAATAGACGACAGGAGTCGTCGAACCGAGAGATTATTCCCAAGGTCCGCTAATTATCCCGTGTTCGAACAATGGATCGGTTGGTCCGACGCAAAAGGGGAGGGACAAAGACTTTATCGAAGGTTAGGCCCAACAATGAACTCGATCGTCCTAGGTTAGGCATGCGGGAGATATCTCCTTCGCCTCCAGCGGCTGCACCGACGTAATAGCCGGCTATTCGATTCTACGCTCGAGTATTATGTTCGCGATGACTACGGAGGATCCTCGATGATATTACGCTGGAAAACTCCCCTCCCCCCTTCCTTCCGCACTGAAATGCTTGTGTTTATACGTCGTCGGATTACCCGCGTGGCGAAATCCCGACGCGGAGCCAAACGTTTCTATTCAGCCGGTCGTTGGGCGATCGCCCGGAGGAGTTGGAAAGGATTTTGAAGAAAGGATTTACCGTAGCTCTGATGATTCGCGATGCACCTTAAACAATAGATCCCCATTTGACTTTGGTGGTCGATGAGGATTAATGGAGACGAGAAAACGATTTACCCATTTTCTCTATCTTCGGATTAACATTTGGCATGCGGGTATACTATCACGCGCGCAGCGGGTGTTTTTTTCGCGAATCTCCCGGGATTTTGATCGTTCGATAGAATCGCGATAAATCGAAAACTATCTGGTTTTTCTCAAGGAGACTTCTGAGGAGAAAGAATACGAAGCGTTGCCTAGCAACGCAAACACCGTACATACAACGTCCATGCTATTTATACCATTATACCATTTATACTGTGTATGCAAGACGAAGCGTTGCCTAGCAACGCAAACATCATACGTACAACGTCCATGGTATTTATACCATACTCGCTCTCTAGCGTAAATCTACTAAATACGTATTTTTACGCGATCCGCGCTCCAGTGACAGACCGCGAAAATGTAAATTTGCCCGCATGCCAAGTGTTAACATCTAAGAATCCAATGATTCTTAGAGCCGTGCTTATCACTCGATTTACACAAAAAATCACACCCAGAAATCTGTACTCACTCTTCATTCCTAACGAATCCATTCCTTCCATATACAATACAACACCCGCGAGATCACATCGCGGAACGAGCCTGAATCCCGAAGAAAACGCTTTTCCACGAGCGTCCAGCATAGAATCCACGCGTTTGTCTCGTAGAAACTCGTGGCGCGAGATTCGTCGCAAGCAGATTTACATCCAAGTCGGAATGTAAATCCGCGCGCGACACGGTAGGCTCATCCTCTCCTTCTATTTTTTTCCCCGGCTACCCAGGAGGATGGCCCAACCGCCAGCCCATTTCTATCTGATTTTCGTGGCGGACGGGCAGCTGCCAAAGGCGAGGCTCCCTTCGAAAGGAAGACGCAACGTCGTCTCTCGCGGCTCGAGGCGGCCGTCCTCGTGCCGAAAGCTCGACAAAGTCTATCTCGACGGTGTATCTGAGGTGGCTCCCTTCTCAATTTGGTGTCGGGTGTCTTCCACCGTCGGGACTCGTGTCTCATCGGGGATTAAATTCACTTGCGGGCAAAATATATATATTCGCAGGCCAGCCGTTCGGGGCCCTCGCACCCGGGATCAGATAAAGGCCGGATCTCGTCTCCGGGGTAACGCGAACTGACTCTGATTTGCGAGGCAAATCCGATGGATCCTCAGGGGGAGGGGAATCGTGCGAACCGCTTCTGGCGTTTGCTCCGCGGAGGAGGACGTGCCTGGAAAGAGTTTGGCTAGATCTGGCGACATTCGTGATTCGCATTCTGAAATGATCGCCTCCTGGATCCTCGGATATTATATATTATTAAGGCACGTCTCAGAATTCATATCGATGTTATTCAGATAATCAGCCTTTAATCCACAAAGTATATAATATTCGAGGCGCAAGAGGGCTGTAGATTGATTTCTTTTCGTTTATTTTTGAGAGCAAGCGTTAAGGTTATTTAGTGTAGGATCTGCTGTTTAAGGTGGGTTCCGGACCACTAGAGCTGTGGTAAAAAAATTAAGGCTCGTTCGCAACAAAAGTACCCTATCGACACATTTGTATCTTAAGACTTAGTTCATACCTATACATGTCACGTGGAAAAAGCATCGTTGATGGGCGGGATTCAACCTCGGATCGTCCACCTCGAAGTCCGAGTCTCTATCCACTACACCATCGTACCTTAACGTACACTATTTAGGCTCGTCATCCTTCCTGACTCTACGATCACGCGTATTCTCACACGATCATCCCCAAGTATCACAACAACGATCACGATCACCGTATAAATCACATCCTCCCCCCTATAGCCCACGATATTACCCCTCTCTCGATAATTCCTTTGGGTAAAGAGAACCGAGCCTCCATTCTGTTTCGTCCATATCCCGTAAAACGACACCCCCTCGGTTCGCGCTGAGAAATGACGCGATCATCCTCGAAGCGTTGGCTGGCGGGCGAAGGCGGCTAAAAAGGGTAAGCGAGGAGGGTTAAGCCAAGGAGCACGGATGCACCTCGCGGCCAGGAAACGCTCTGGCCAGGATTAATGGCCGCGGCGCGGTGCGCATTGTGACGTTCAAGAAAAGCCCCGTGAATCGCGCCGTCCTATGCATCACTCTCCAGCCGGTACAAAGTGCACGTACGTGCACAAATCGCGGTTGCTCCTAAGCCGAGGCTAAAGTTATATTAATGGCCGCGCCATTAGTTCCACCGTGGGACAGTTGTATGGTCAGCCTGCCCGAAGCACACCTCGGCTCGGTCCTCTCGCTTTCCTCCCTTTTTCCGCTCCCTGGCCGCCCTTTCCCTCGATCGCCTTCGCGGGATAGATCGATGGATCGATAAGGGCGCCAACGAATCCGGAGATAAATGGAGTTTGCTTCGATAAACGAGGGGAAGGTCGAAAGTACTCGGCTCTGGTAGCCTCTGTGGGAACCTCCTGGCGTTCCCACTTTTCCCTCCGCAACTTCACGGCTCTCGAGATGCCAGGATGAATTTGCGTTGGTAATCGTGAAGGTGAACGTTGGCGATCAGTCGGATTTATGCCGGATGCGGAGAGATAGGTGGGTGTTCGTGCGGATCCTGGTTTTTGTCATTGGACTCTTCGTGTCGCGAGAGGTATTGGTGAAGAGGAACATAAATGATGGTATATTTTGATGAATCGTGCGTTAATGATCCTTCCGTATTATGGAGGATATATACAGTGGGTTATCTACTGGTTTGTTTTTAAATTATAGGATATGGAAACACTGGTGTGACCGATTTGCTTGAGATTTGAACAGCCGGTCAGTCTGAAAATTGTTAAATCGGAGACTCCAACCTTCACGATAAAAAGAAATATTATTTTAAATATTTATGTAGACTTATTTTAAATATTAAATGGCCCACCCTATATGTGTAATTCTGAATATATATCGCAAACCGGTATATGATTATCATACTTATTTTATCGTTATATTTAAATCCTTTGTATGTCGAGGTATAAATACTGCATTACGAGTGGATAATTAACGATTGCAAAAGCACGTAAAAGACGTTTCCATGGAAGCTCTCTGGGAGACGGAAACTGTTTCTCTGAGTTCCGGAGGAAAGCAGTGGGATTGCTCGAGAAGACCCGTGCTCGTTGTTTATGAGCAATTAATCCTGGCGGACAATGTCGAATCCTGTGAACGTATCGAGAGAAGGCTAGGAGATCTTTTCCTCGTAGGTTCGTTAGTTCCGAGCAATTAATTTGGGCCGCTCGAAAGTGAAAGGACAGATCGCTATCCTCGCGATCTTTCTCCATTTCTCTTTTTACCGCTTCGAGATAGGATTCCCTTCTCCTCCTGGAAATGGTACATTCTCCTCGATTGAGCGTCTCGAGGGCTACTTTTACTCTTCGAAAAATACAAGACCGATGGTAGAGACGCGGGGATCGCAGTTCCATCCGTGAGACGGCAATCGATTTTCCGCTCCTCCCTTCTACCGCAAGCTCTTACTTCCTTCGAGGATATTCACCGTAATTACGGGGAATAATGAGAGAGAGAGAGAGAGACTTTCGATCGGTGATTGTGCCGGGAAGAATGGATTCTCGGTGAATGTTAGTGTCGCTCTTGGATCCTGGTTCTACGCGTCGCTTAGAAAGGACACGGTTTAATGGCATCGTTTTTTACGCACTTTCATATCTCTCCATGAATTCTAAGGATATATGTTGTTAAATCTATCGCTTTTTTATATTACATCGTTTTATCGCTCACGAGATTTTGTTCGCATACTGAATCTAGATCATTGAGTTTTAAGTATCCTTTGATCGATACTTTGGAAAATGCCTGGAATTTTAATCGGAGAACATATATTATTATAATATAATATTTAATATATACAGAAAAATAATTAGATATATATAATTATTTTTCTGTACATATTATATGTTATATTATAATTTTCTTTAACAACGGAACACGAACAACGGAACACTTTCGCGAAAAATTCGAGGGATTTCTCAATCGATAATAAAAAAAAATGGTGCAATCAGTCTATTACCCGTACTTCCCAACGAAGGGTCAAAGGCTCGAGAAATTCTCGAGTCGGGCGACGATCGTGGCGAGTTTCGCGTCCGATTTTTACATAACGCGGAATGTCGCAAGACCTTTTATGGAAGATCGCTGTGCGGTCGGTTTATGGGGAGCACCTTCGGATGGTAACATTACACCGCGGTTAAGTGAGAGGGGCGGCCAAGGGAGGGTGACATTTCACTCCGGTTCAACGAGTTCATCAGAAAAATAATTGTGGTCTATGCACCGGTCACTCGCGCTCCGTGATATTCTTATAGTCCTTCCAGAATCGCTCGGTCCTGCCATCGGGAATATGATAGCGGACTAACGCGAATCGGTTCGCCATTTTTGCCTATCGATTCCTCCGCAATTTTATTCTGCACATTATACGTTACAGCGTGTACCTTGTCGTGGAATAATCGCGAGCTACGTATCCTTCATATCGTGCGCGGTAGGTTCGTTGTCCTCGCAGTGCCGATCGATTTTTTCTTACCGATCCTGTATGATGTTTGTATCGCGCTTTATGGTCACCGATCGTTGCATCGAATATTCGTATAATGGTATATATTAGTGTATAAGTAGTCCAAGTACTTTTCTCGAGTGGAAAGCCCCGATGTTCGAATACCACGCGTTTATTAACATAGATTAATATTTGAAGAATTCGTTGATCTATAAACCTACCAGGATATCGACGTGTGTATATTAGGTACGCGATAAAATCTCGAAGAAACAGATTAACAAGAGTGTTTAGATCCTGATTTAATTTGGCAGAATATAAATCACTCGCTATAAAGTCACGATAACGAATTACACTGTAGGTGTTTACGGACAGTCATTTTTATTGCGAATGCAAATAGCTTACTCGCGCATCCTCGACGATTCAGCAGCGCGTTATAGCGAGCGTAAAACATCCGGATTCCATCGATACTCGGATAACGGTCGGTGCGTTTAAGAGGGGAAAGCATTTATGAATTTTCCAGCGCAACGGCCTACGGCGACATTGACGAAAGCCGTTGGCTTCTTGGAGCCGTCGTTAAATCGAGCCTCGAAGAAAGGGCATCGCAGGTGGCGTTGAAATTTAAGACAGTAACGATCCTCCGAGGTAAAATCGTCGTAATAAATCGCACCGTAATTGCACGCGATGCGCGTTAATCAGGTAAACAAGTATCGACCGTGGCAAGAGGTCTCCTGACGACATTGTATCTCCTTTACGGTCGCTGGTGCTTATCCGCTCGCGTGTCGACTTAATCCACTCCCTCCTCCTCCTCCTCGAGCCCCCGCCCCCCTTTAATGAGCGTTAATTGGAAACGTGACACGATTTCGGTAGCATTGAGGAACGCTTTAATCATAATGAGCGTTCGATCGAAAACGGGGACTGCCTCGCTTCTTAAGGGCCGGCGCGCTTGGATTTGAAATAAGGTTGCGACGATGGCGACGACAACTGGATCACGGTTTTCCTTTTTACTTACGATGGTTGAAGTAAACCTAGGATCTACGACTTATCGAATACGATATCGGGACCTAAGGCGTTTCGCATAAGGACAGAGTGTACGCTAATCAGAAATACGGTATCCTAGAAAAATCAAGATTCTTACATATCAGTGACACAGTGAGATCGTATTAACACTAGAACTACCAAAGGAGTCAAAATGACTCGTCAGTGGTTTCTTTAAAAAATCCTAGTACTTTATAAGGATGTATCTGTTGAGATTTTCCATGATTCTCATGCAGTACTTAGAACGCCATTTTGATTCACCGAAATTTCCTCTTGCTCCCCCCTTTTTTTTAAAGATATACGTGGTGCTTTAAATATACCCAGAAAGTGGCTGGTAGTTCTAGCGTTAAACACTAAGATCGCCTACATTCGACACACCAACGAAGGTTTAAAACGACCCAATCCAGCGTGTCAGAAACTTCCACCTGACGGCCCAACATCCAGTAGTTTCCCATTCCCCTCGAACGGTGTATCTTAGGATAAACGAGCGGTCGAGGGTGAAAGACGAAGCAAAAAGGCGGGGGGGGGGGGAAGGGGAGGAGGACCTTAACGAACCGTCAAAACATTTGGTCCGGCAAACGAGCCAGGCACGCGTCGCTCCCCTGTCATCCCGCGGGATGGCTCTTCCGAAATCTTCGAGGGATGGCCGCCATAGTGGGAGAGGAGCGACGCGGCGGAGGATGTATACTACTTATAGGTCCGCGCATGCGCGTGTCCGTCATGGGAATATCTATATAGGCGGTGCGCAGACACGAGGCGAAACGCTCCCAGCAGTCTAATCTAACGCATTCCAGACGTCAGGGCATCCGAGAGCGGCTAGCAGCCACCTAGGCACACCCCGCTCGTAATATGCAGATGAGAGTATAAATATGAAACATGAGATCACCGAGCCACCTACGGGCCCTGCGCTGTGCCGCTTCTCCACCCGCCACGCATGTATACACCGGTGCATCGGGAATACGCGCGGACGTGGATACGATCGGTGGGTTATGGTCCTGGAGAATGGGACAGGTTCGCGTCAGCTTTGAGGTGGAAGCTCGCTCAGGAATCGTGCTTCGGTGTTTGGGGAATTTAGAGGGATAGAGAGGATGGATGGATGGATCTGCAAGGGTGGAGAGAAATTTGGGGTTTGACAAGCGGAGATTCGAATCTCGCTCATCGTACTTAAAGGAAGTATGGGTCGTATGGTATCGGGTGTGTTATGGAATCGATGAGGTTTCAAAACTAGCTTGAACTACCAACCATTTTGCAGGCTGATTTAAGTGTACCAAACGTATCCTTAAAGAAAAAGGGGACGAAGGAAAAATATTAATAGATTAATTTATCGATCCGTAGACTGTGAGAAAATCGTGAAAAACCTTAGAAGTGAGTTTCCAAAGAAATCACTGACCAGTCGTTTGACCGCTCGTGGTAGGATGTTAATGGTGGTAAACAAGGTAAGGATTTTTTTTAAATAGAAGGGAAATAAAGATTTACGGAAACGAATATTGAGCTGACGTGAATGAAGAGAGTTTTCATTTTCTCGATGACACTTATAATCGTCTAAATGTCGTTTGCAAAAAATATGCTAGATCCTTCCACGTGATCCCACAATCCTTGCCAGTGAATCATTGATAAAATCTGTCAAATCGACTTTGCCCCATGGATATCAAGAGTGTACCTACGGAATATATACATATCAGAGGAGCTTTGATTTATCGCGCTAAACAGAACGCGAGACGCTTCCTCGGGCTAAGGTGGGTTTCTAAGAGGATCGGTTTTTCGTCTGATTAAATATCTACGAGAACGATGACGAAGGGGCGCGGAGGACAGCTTGGATTCGGATCGGTATTGGAAAAGGACGTCCAAAAGGGGCGCCCCGACTTATCTCTGGTCCAAGAGGTCGGAGGAGCGACGAGCCAAATTCGTGACTGGCAAAAACACTGACGAAGAGCGTGGAAGAGGAGAGACGGGCCGCACAACACAGGAAGTGGTATTTGCGAAACATCCTCGGGGATCGGATCGTCCTGAGACCTTCGCACCGGTAACAAGGTGTCCTCTGCTCGAGCTGCGGTGGTCCATCTTTGCACAACGTTTCGCTTATCATCCTCCTTTTTGTTATACGTATAAGTTCAAGGCCACTTACATTGCACACCAATAAGGGTATGCGTATCTATAATATTTTTTACACCAATGCGATCAAATTTTGTCCCCGGAGCAAACGAAAAGAGTAATGATATTTGAGTAATGATAATGTATTATATATTGCACAGAAGTTGGGCCAATTTTTCGATGATGGGTTTAAACACGCTGAATTTTTAATTATTACTTATTTTTTAATTTTCATTATATTTAACACTTGGAATGCGGGTATACTTCGCGGCGGACTTAGGCGCGCAGCGGGTGTTTTTTTCGCGAATCTCACGGGACTTTGATCGTTCGATGAAATCGCGATAAATCGAAAACTATCGCGTTTTTCTCGACGAAACTTCTGGGAAGACACAATACGAAGCGTTGCCTAGCAACGCAAACACCATGCATACAACGTCCATGCTATTTATACCATTATACCATTTATACCATGTATACAATACGAAGCGTTGCCTAGCAACGCAAACACCGTACATACAACGTCCATGCTATTTATACCATACTCGCCCTCTAGCGTAAATCTACTAAATACGTATTTTTACGTGACCCGCGCTCCAGTAAGAACCAAGAAAAACGTAAAAGTACATTGCTCGCATGCCAAGTGTTATTTATAATAATTAATTGGAGACCTATATTCAGACAAACCTATGCTAGACTTTTCTATAAGTATTTTTAGGAAAAGTATAGAATTGCAAGGATTCGGTTCGTTAAGAATTCAGTACACTAGATACCTGTAGCGACGTATATTAAATGCTACGTTGCTAGAAGCGATCCAAGATACGGAATCGAGAACGACGATGACAACCATAATCGCAGGGTAGGTGGCAAGGAAGTGGTTCTAAGCGTGAAATGGATGATGCAAAACGTCTAAGGGAATCAGATCATTTTCTTACGTCGGCCAAACAACGGGAGGGGGTCGAGAATTGCCAGCCACGGTCCGCTTATCGCCCCTACTTATCATATTCCACGTTGCGGAATACGAATCGGTCGTGTAGCCTTTAATTATACACGATGGATACACACGTATCTTTCAACGGTGCATTACTCTTATTCGCCTTCACCGAAACGATGCTTATTTTTGGGATTACAGAAGGCAGCGAGCTCTCCGACTCTCGCAATCCTGATTTTCTAAAACTCAATCCTATTTGTATCAAATGTACAAAAACGAAGGATTAGAAAAATCAAGGTATTGTACTTGAACAAAAAGTAATTATTTAACTCGTCGACTAAAAGGAACAGTACGAAGATTTCCACATTCAAGCCTCAAACGAATCAATTATCATTATCCACTTCTCGTATCTCAATTCAAATGATTATTATGCACTTTAAACGATTTAATCCTGTTGGAATAGCACACTGTTTCTTTAAGATGATCGAATTAATAAAATACCTTTATTTATAACTTTTAATTAAGAGATTGTACAAAATGTCACGTTACACTTTTACATGTTTCCTTGCGGATCGACAATCTTCAATAGTCAATTTTTCCATCGTTCCTTCAGTCACAAGTTATAACAATCCTCCACAGATGTCATTATGTACTTATTGAAATATAAATATACTCATATTCCAATAAATAAATACCAAAATTCGAAATATAAATATACTTATATTCCAACACTTTAAATACCAAATAGGCGAGCGAGTTTGTACGATCAAAAACTGGTTTGCAACGGATGAAGCGGTATTTAGGTTCACGTCCATTATCATTACGCTTGTATATTAATCGTCTCCTCCTGGCCGAGGGTCGACATATCAAAAATCGGGGCCCAGAAAAGAACGGAGTACCCGGAGAACACAAGCCGGCCGTGCGATGACCCGGACATCGCAAAAGGTAGACGACGAGCCGTGAGGCCCGAGGCGACTTGGGATTAACGAGAAGGCACCAGATTGTAAAGCATTGGTGGTCCCGTAAGTGCGCTTTGTCGTCTTAGAGATAAGTGGAGTAGGTACACGCTATAGGCACCTAACGTACGTCTATCGACATCCCCGCGTCAGTTTATCTCCTTTGCGCCAGGACATCGGCTCTCGAAAAAGTCCTGGCCCCTTAAGGAGGGGACGATCTAAAGCTTCGCGCACAGGACGCGCCTGAGAGCAACGTCGAAGCTGTGGGAATCAAAAGGAAGGACCTGGACGCTTTGCGATGCGTGGCGGGAATGGGAATATTGATTAAAAAGTGGCTAACTAATTATCCACGTATCCGTGAATATATATCTTGTGGTTTTATCCGAAAGGTTCTGAGTTTTGATGGGAATATACGGTTTCTGTTAAGCATAGAAGTATAATTAATCGAGTGATCGAAGATATACTTGTTCTACATATATATTTATAACTTGGTAGTTCAGTTTGTTAGGTTAATTTTAATTTCCAACAAAGATGCTGGACATATATATTTATAATTTGGTAATTCAGTTTGTTACTTTAATTTGATTTCCAACACAGATACTGGACATGCTTAGATTTGGGATACTAATGTAATGGTTAATTATGCTGATTATGGTATTCTGAAAATTCTTGTTTCTCGAAATAATTCCTGGGCTATTAAGGTGATTATCTTTGATTGCTGGACGAGTTTCGGGATTTTTCCGTCGCCAGGATGACGGCGCATCGGTTAATACGATTTTAATATGCATCGTGCGACGATCTTTAGGGCGTAAAAAATACGCGCTCGTAAATCACCGGTCACTCGGCTCCTTATTCTTTCACCGTTTCCGTTTTAATTAGGCCAGAGATGTAATTCGACCGTAATAAATTACCGCGAAAATTACGCAACGCTGCATAATGATATGCAGGATCGAGGATTCGCTGTTTCTTCATAAGGCTCTATCATCCTCGACTTCATAACCGCGATGGGTCTGCGTAAAAAGTTTTTGCAATAATTCCCCTGGCGAAAAGTGGGCAAGAAACTCCGCACCACATTATATCTAACGATTTCTCTTTTCATAACTCATTAATATTCCGCGTTAGTAGACAACTTAGAGATGCAGTTCGTTAATTAGTAACGACCCCGCTTATCTAACTTCTCATACTTTACCCTCAATTCGTTGGTAAGCGAATACGATCGGTCGATATTTGACCAGGAATCGATAAACGTAACCGCGAATTCTCGTTCTTGCCATTTATTACATTTACATTTGCATTCCATCTCCTCGAGCTCACATAAATCCTAACTTTACGAACAACTTAAACTGAACATATCATTCGTGTAAATTTACGAACTTCGTTCATCTCAGCAAGATCGTCGTTCACCCGTGAAAATACGCTGCGAACCTTAGATCCTTACTAATCCAGATTTTCCAAGTCGAGGGATCGATTTCACGAGGCATTTGCGCCTACTTGTTCCCCCAGCCTGTAACTCAATACCCCCTAAGGGATTAAACACTATTCCTACCAGCCATTTTCCAGACAGATCTAAGCGTACCATATATATATCCTTACAGAAAAAGAGGACGAAGGAAAAATGTCCATAGATTAATTCATCGATCCGTACGCTGTGCGAAAATCGTGAAAAATCCCAGAAGCGACCGCGCCTCAAAGTTCAACGATTTTTCAAAGAAATCACTGACCGGTAGGAATAGCTTTAATTCAAGGCGCACCTCTGTCATTACTTCGCGACGCGTTTCCACTTTTGTTAATCCACGGAGCGTGCATTTAGAATTCATCGCTGGCATTTCAAGGCTCGAGCGTCGAAGTACAATCGATAAAGCGCGTAACGCCGTGCGTCGGGGCGCAACGATTATTTATCGCCGTCGTTAGACGGCGATCGCTGTACCGCGATGCCTGGCAATATCTCATCGCGGTTTTGAGCAGCTCGTCCTGTCGCCAGTGCTCTCTTTCGCGGGCGCGCCTCATTGCGAGAACATTCCCCGGATTGAGCGCCATAAATATCTCATTTTCGACGTTGGATCGCGCCTCCGTTTCCACGGGCCGCTCTCCTGAACGTTTGCACGTCCTGCGAGTTTACTCGTTCATCGATCATCGCCGCGATACCCTCGTTGTTCCATAATGAGTGATATAATGCTCAAGGGCTTCTGATCGTATAAGGTGACGATGATC
Source organism: Ampulex compressa (assembly GCA_038496175.1). NCBI lineage: Eukaryota > Metazoa > Arthropoda > Insecta > Hymenoptera > Ampulicidae > Ampulex > Ampulex compressa. The sequence continues at coordinate 4,105 of JBCFXI010001375.1, read as the reverse complement.
TTCTGAAGCAAGAAGTTGTCGAATAAGGTAGAAAATCCTTATTTAGGAAACGTAACGATTTTCCAGGGTATTTGAAGATAATTCATGTTTTTCTCTTTCCTTCCACTCGCTCGTATTATGTAACGTGTGATATTCGTTCTTTGGAGCAGATTTATTATTGCTCTGGAGGAGCGTTTTTTCCAGTCGTACTTATTTGATGCTGTTTTTTTGCTCAAGAGGACCATCATCGGCTTACGCGACTTGCTTCAGTTTTATACTTTCTTCTTTACACGAGGTACATAGATTCTTTATGGAGTTATTGAATTTTTTTATTTAACAACTTGGTTCTTTAGAGCGATGATTTTTTTGTCGCTACTGCTCTGAAGTATCAAGTCGTTGAGTTAGATTAATCGAACTAGCAAGGGGATATATAAGAGGAATATGGTTACCTTGGTTAGTATCGTAAAAATATAAGATTTGTATCGTAAGATACTTTTTGAACGTACATTCGTATTTAATACAGGAGGATGAAATCCTGGTATATGATTACCATGGCGAAACAGAAGGTGATATTTACTTCGCGGCATAAAAAGACGGTTTCTACCAAAGGAAGCGCATCTCGTTTCCTTTTTTAGATCGCAAATGAGCGTGGCGTTCTGAAAATTACGTCGCACATAACGTCGTTATGTCCGAAATATTTTGCACGTGGGCGTAAATTATCGCGTGTATTAAAGCGCAAACCGAAAAGCGGCTCCCTATCCGATGCTCAATCGTTGCTTTCACCGTCACAGTTTTGAGAGACATTGCGCTTTCGCTTTGTTAAACTTTTTTACCATCCTTATTAAAACGACATTAGGGATTTTTCGTACTATCATTCGAATTTGTCGCTCGTCGTTCTCCTTTCCTCGACATTAAATTGATTAAAGGTAACGACTGAGATTTTGATCAAACTCGTAGGTTTGATTCCTCGGATTTTTCAACGATTAATCGAGTTCGACTCGCGATGTACATTATCGGCCAAGTGCTCGTAGACTCTCGTAGTGTTTTATCGTATCGCGATCCGTACATACAAGGGTATCTTGACAATTAGCATCTTTAATTATATTACAGCGAAGTAGAAGGAAAGTTGTTTGTCAGACATCGAGCCACCTCCTTAAGTTCATTTGCATCGCGTAATGTGGACATCGGCTCGTCCTCCTTCGTTCGTAATTACACGAAATTAAATTCGTATACCTAGGTTCGCATCTTATTGCTTTTCAAGTATATGACTCAAATGTCATCATTTTGATTATAGACTTCTTGCGTATGTGGAACAATTTATAGCAATATTTAAGAAGTAGTCAAATTTTTATCTTCTATCAATTAATATAGAGCATACTAGAATCGCGATAGAAAAGCATTCGCAAAGCGATAAAAAATAATCGAGCACGTTGCGGTGCCCATATTTTATTTTCCATACACTCTCGCTCTTTCTCCATTCATCGAGCAACATAGTAAAACATAGCAAGAAACGGCAGGACTGTGTATCTTATCTCGCATCGTACACGAATCGATACACGAAGCGAATCAACGATCTCGATAGGAAAAAGTATTCGCAAAGCCATCAAAAATAATCGAGCACGTTGCAGTGCCTATATTCCATTTTCCATACACTCTCACTCTTTCTCCATTCATCCATCAACATAGTAAAACGCAGCAAGAAACGGCAGAACTGTGTGCACCTTATCTCGCATCGTACACGAATCGATACACGAAACGAACCACGCATCTCGATAGGAAAAAGCATTCGCAAAGCCATCAAAAATAATCGAGCGCATTGCAGTGCCCATATTTTATATTCCATACACTCTCACTCTTTCTCTACTCCCGGATCAACATAGTAAAACAAAGCAAGAAACGGCAGAACCGTGTATCTTATCTCGCATCGTGCACGAAGCGAATCAACGATCTCGATAGGAAAAGCGCTCGCGAAGTCATCGATAAAAATCGAGCGCGTTCCAGAGCCGATGCTCGGCCTTCCCCGATATTCCGATTCTCTCGCGCCTCGATTAATCATCCCGAGGGAGAGGGAAGGAAGGAAGGGGGGCATTCGGGTGCGTAACCCAGCGATCGGCTCTGCCTTTCATCGGGCCACGGTGCCATTAATACGCCCACTCGGTCCACCGCGATATTTCATTACCCCGGGATGTTGCCAAAGCTAAGTGGCACTCGCGTCTGGACGTCAGCCTGATTGATTTAAATCCGAACTGCCTATCCGCGCCGGTGCGCCAGCGTGTCCCCGCGGCCCTCGCGATATAATAAACGCGACAGCGATCCGCGCGGGATGCAAATCGGATAACGTCAGTACCCTTTATTGCGTTCGCGGTCACCGAGCGAGGCTGGGAGATAACGACCGGGATGGATCGACCGATCGTCGCTGCGCTCTGTTCGATTCGGTCCTCATTTTTATCGCACTTTGGATTTTTCACTTTCTCGCAGAAATGCATCCTGTTTTTCCAGATACTCCCGCCTCGATAATTGTATAATGCTTGGAGCAACTTGTGATTCGAAGAGTAAGAGAGCAGCTGTTGGAATGGTTTATCAATCAAATTGGGTGTGAGATTGGTTTGCTTTAAAAGACGAACATTCTATTAAATGTATCCTGTTTTTCTAGTTACTTTCGCCTCGATAATTGTATTTGGAACAATTTGTGATTCTAAAAGTTAGGGAGTAGCTGTTGGAATGGTTTATCAATCAATTTGGGGGTCTGATTGGTTTGCTTCAAAAGACGAACATTCTATTGGCGCGGTATCCATAAATCGCCAGAAAGGTGATCAAAATCAAAGCAATGTCAATACTATGAATAACATTTTTTTACGTCTCCATTCAAAATTGGTGTTTTATTTTCACCAAAAAACGCTCACTTCAAACACCTGATATATTTTAGCTCTCTATCTGCTCTCGTCGAGTTACAGATTTTCAGTCAACCACGTCGACATTATTTCCGTGGAACAATAATTATTTCGATAACCAGTATGCGACTCGAAGGATTAAACGACGATGGAATCACGAATTAGAAAATATACCCAAGCAGAAATTATCCCACGCACGCTCAGCGATATAAATAAACAGCGTCAGACCGTTATCGGGAGCTGTGCAGGGGGAACAAATGGAGCACGTCCCGAGTAGCGCGAAGGGGTTCCATCGGGCACCCGGGGCAAATGGTCCCGACGATCCGAGCCAGGAACGGGAGAGGCACGGTGGACGACAAGATGGACGTGGGCCACGGTAAAGGCATCGCGAATCCAGCATCTGGCCAAGTCAGATACAATGGCAGGAGAGACGGCCGGGGGAGCATTTATGCCCATGTTGGGAGAGAACAAGGGAAACGGGCCTGGCTCTTCGGCTATCGGGGCCCAGCGCTGTTCCTACTCTTCTTACGATAAATCCTACCACCCTCCCCCCTCCCCGCGAATCCTCGCGATCCCCGTTGGGCCCGAACCGCACGCAGAGCCGTGGATCGGCTCTGTTATTTGTCTATGGGGCAGAATCGCGGAGCGTAAAATTATCGGCGCAGGCGGCAAAGGGCGTACGTGACCGTGAACGCCGGGGAAGGCTCGAGTAACGAGGCGTGCGCCTCCACCTCCGGCAACCGCGATCCGCTCGCTCGTTAACCCCCGCGGCCCCTTGCGAAATAATTAAAACTTCGCCGCGCCTCTCGAAGCCCCAGGATTCGCGGAGGCTCCGTAGTCTTGGCGCTGATTTTTAAATGGCTCCTCGCTTTGCGATTGGAGGTATCAGGGAATGGGTCTTTGTCACTTTGGCTTGGGAGTATTTTTTTTTAATGGGTTCTTCCTTTGCGATTGGAGGTATCAGGGAATGGGTCTTTGTCACTTTGGATTGGGAGTATTTTTTTGCTTGGGTTCTTCCTTTGCGATTGGAGATATTAGGGAATGTGCGTTTGTCAGTTTGGATTGGGAGCATTCTTGATGCTGTAATGGAATGTATAGTTGCGGTGGTGTGGTGGATCTTTGGTTTGGACTTCCACGTGGGAGACCCGGGTGAGAATTTTGTCCATCGCTGATGGTTTTTCCATGTGATAATTAATAATATATAAGAATAATAATCAAATAATAATTTATTAATA
>JBCFXI010001374.1:14339-58023 GCA_038496175.1 Ampulex compressa | reverse complement strand
TCAACGCACGGCGACCGAGGGAGGCCACGGCTGAGAGTGGTAAACCAGGCGAAGCGCACGCTTGGTCAGGCGTGACTGAGCCAACCCTGCGACGCCACTCCCCTGAACATGACCTCCTGAAACCGTCGGGGGACCACGAGCGCGCCGCAAGATCGACCCTGGGCCCTTGGAAGAATTCGGAACTCTATGCTCCGACAAATGGAGCGCAAGACGAGCGTGACTCGAAAGTTAAAGAGAATTGTACTGCTTGCGTTTGAACTCTCACACCTTAAACTAGATCCGTCCGTCCATACTAACACCTTAATGTATGCTTAATGCTAAGAACTTAATACTAGCTTCGCTCTTCGTTCTTCTCTCTTCTCTTTTCGGTACCAAAGCTGAAAGCTAAGAAAGGGAAAAGCGGGTTATCGATATGTCGGTTAGTATTAAAATCAGTCAAAATGAGCGAAATCGGTATAGGGGTGTAAGGGAGGGATGAGACGCACAAAAAATACGATAAATGAGGAAAGAAAGGGATATTGACGCTTCGGTGGAATTGGGAGGAATGGCTCCTGCCCGTCCGCGCCGCCTTATATAGCCCCGGTAAGGCGACCGGTGCGGCCGACCTCCGAGGTCGTTCAAAATTGAAAATATTCGTTTCGTCTACGGTCACTTTGCACCGAGTCTTTGTTCGTACATTACCCGACGATTCACATTTCTTGGAATTTTACTCGCGATGCCTTAGCGAATTTTTTCCACGCTCGCGATGCACACGAGTACATTCCACCAGCTCTCGTAAATTAATTCACGATCGAATGCTTATCGTTCGATTCGATCGTCCAGAGAGAAGATCGTACTTGGTAATTGTCGAGTTTGGCTTTTTTTCCGTGCGGTCTAAAAAAGGGTGGGCAAAGTCGATATCCGAGGTCTGAAACTACTCGGATCCAAAAGTTTCTCCTCGAGGGACATTTTTTCAATTTTTAAAGCTAACACGCTCCTCTTCCATTCCCTTATACCGGCAATAATTTATATTATGTTCGGTAATATTATATTCGCCCATCCCTATGAACGGTGCGACTAAATACATCGATACGTATTACACCGACGATGATTATAAGTTTCCGCGCGGTTTGTAAATCGCGCGCACGTCGATCGTAGAGTCGATAAATCGGGTCCAGCCGGTCCTCGTCGCTCGGTATCTCCACAGTCGTATTCCAGCTTCTCCTTGCTTCCCTCCAGGGGTTAAGGAACAAATTAATGATTCCGAGTGTACACATCGCAAGAGAAATTATCCGAACGTGACGAGTAAGATCCAGTTCCGAATCTTTTCCGCGAGAATCTCGTTAGTAACGGATAGAGTATAAACCCCGCTAAATTGACTTTGGAACATTTGCCGCATAGCCCGTAGTCCTGATATCCGTGCGAAAAATTAGATGCCTTTGAGCTTCTTCATTCGCTACGCCATCGTGGGCTTCGTCGATTGCCGAAACGCACGATCTTGCTTCCGTCCTTTTTCCCTTCCCTCTCGAATCCTTTCGTTTCCAACGGCGCTATCTACCGCTCGCCACACGCCGCCCTCCACCCATCCCTCTCACCATTCACGGCAACCCCCTTCGTCGGTTTCGCGGGGTACGAACTCGCGGCTCGAAAGCATTAAACGGGAGGGTATCAGCGCCGGTGCAGCTTCAGCTGCAGCTGCCAGTCATGCAGATTTCGTAGCCAAACGAATCGTCGGGAGCAGCGGGATTAACCGTACGGCCTATAATATCGAGTCGGCCGCTTGGTCGAGTTTGGAAGATTCGTTAGATCTCGAAGCTACCGAAGACGGATCGTTTTAGTTAAGACGAATACCACAACGGCAGCGTTTTTTATCGAGTAGTCGGGCCTTGGTGACATTTTCTTTGCGCCATCGTAAGACTCGAAATGTCTTCCCTTGAAATGGCTCAAACGCTGCCGAGATTTTGTCGTCGACGCGTTAATCGGTATACCCTCGTTTTTCGAAAGAACGGGAACGGAGATTTGGCTTAATCGCTATCTCGGGCCACCGTAAGTTTCGCAATAACAGAGCACCGCGCCAAGGTGCGAGTAAGGGATCCAGATGTCGGCGTTCTTCCATATCGGAGGAAAGAGCGAGGAAGTTGGAAAGTTTCGGTTTTCTTCCAAGACTCGCGTGTCCGGCTTACTCGAACGTCGAACTTCGATAAAGCCGACCACGAACGTTTGCTAAATAACGATAATTCCTGGCAAGAGCGATGCAAAGACTCCGGGAGCTTTATCCGCGAGAAGGTCTTCGCTCGGCCAGCCTCGAGGATCGAGGGGGAAGGCGAAAAAGAGCGATCGAAAGGACGTTACCACGACGACCTGGTGTCGCCTCAGTCTCGGCCTCGACCGCACCGCGATCCGATTTCGTCCTTCCGTCGAGGAGCGAGTAAGAGCGGTGGATGGCACGAGGTAGGAATAAAAGAGGCGGAAAGGGTGAGAGAGGGGGAGGGAGCGTGGGTAGGTAGATGGTGAAAACGGGATGGGGGTAGGCTACAAAGTGAAAAGTAAAACTCTTCGACGGGCAGAAGTTAATGTTTAATTTAAGATAGAGCACTTTCGGCACCCCCCGCCGTCCCAGAAAGTTATATGCGCCGTCCTAGACTGGCCGCGGGATCGATCGGATCCTGGCGAGGCACAATTTCGACTCCGTTCCTCCGGGGATTAAAACCATCGGCGGGTAATATCATTTTTCTGCATTTCGACAAGATCCTTTGGCCGTTCATCGCCGTCGGCGCGCTCGAAGGATGATTCGCTGATTAACTGGGCAATATTGAGACGCGCGAGGGGCGCGGTCATCGGCGATCGTGGCCAGGAGGAGCCGCTAGGGGCTCGAGTAGCGAGGCATTTGCCGATGCGACGAAGACGAGTCGTCGAGAATTATGGAAGGACGTTGAGGCCGCGGTGCTTCCCATTGGGTAAAGCCCCGAGGTATAAAGCGAGCGTGTCCAACGTCGAATTTCTCGATTGGAACTTCTCGCTTCTCCCTCCGTGCTTCATCATCCTAATCGATACCCGATCCCCCTACTCGCCACTCTGTTACCATTTTTTTTTTTCATCGATCTTTCGACGGTACGTTTCTAACGACGCGCAAGATCTTCCCCGGAGTACGACCAAAAGCTTTTCCGTGCGCGTTTCTCCTCCTTTGCGTCGTTACCAAGTCGCGTTCCGTTGCAAGGCAAAGTCGCTTAATAATAATTTAACCGTTCCAGTGGCTTGTTCGACGGTGACGGTGACAAAGTGTCAAGCGGCCCTGCACACTCTACAAGCCTTCTCCTTCTTCCGCCCCACGTGCCTCTGCAGGGAGCCGCACGTAGACCCGGACTGCAACAGCTTCCGGGACTTTCTCTTCGACCATCCCTGCATCTACGTCTTGAAGAAAGGTAAACGACCGAACGTCGCGTTTTTCCAGCTTCGACTCTGCGTCGATCTCGCTCGAAAGACGCGATGGACGCGATGCGATTCGTCGAGAGGTTCTCCGAATGCGACGGAACTGCGTATCGCGCAAGGAGCTCGAAACGGAGACTCGAGGTGGGCGATTCTGATCCGAGAAAGAATCTCCGAGGAAGAATCCTTAATTCTCCGACTCTTCCACGAGTTCTCGCAACGCACCTCGCTTCTCTCCTCCGAGATTCCGTCGCGTGAGAAACCTTCGAGCGACAAACGTACGGCGTTTCTGCGTCAAAGTTCGCGAAAAGATTCGCGAAGCAAAGTCCGCGGAGAACACGAAATTGGACGTATCCTCTCGTTCGATACCAAGTACCGTCTTTGAATATCTAGATTTACCTTTTGGCCCGCACGCCTCGGTTTGCGTATCGCGTAAGACGTTTCGACGAGCCTCGGAGATCGCCATGCGGTTAGAATCGCATATCCTTTTGCTCGCATCGAATTTGCGCTCTGGACCACGAGTCTTTTTTCCATTTCTTAGAAACGTTACTACTTCGGCGCCTTCCAAAGATAGAAACGAAGCGAAGGGGCCGCTTTCGAGTATATCCCTACAATCTTCGTACGCGCCCCGGTTAAAACGGCCGCGCAACGTATTTACTTTGAGAGCTACTTCTCGCTAAAATAATACAAGTACTCTTTTCACGTTCGATTCTCTCCGCCGCTCGAGTGAACGCGGGCGAAATTAGATCGCAGCGTTGTACTTTTAGAACGATGCTTTTGATGAGCGTTTGCTTATCAACCAGCGCCGAGCTCTCGAGCTCGGACCTTTTTTCGCTCGGACCTCGAGAAGGAAGAAGCTGCGGAAGGGCACTCGTCAAAACGGTCGGCCGACGCGAAGCTCTTTACGGCCGCTCGGATCCAGCCTGCGAGCGAGAGTCGGCCAAAAATCTCCGGAAAAATACCCGCACGTACAGCGGCACGCGCAATCTATTACAGCCGACACATCCGAGAGACGGGCGCAGGATCAATTTTGCTCTCTTTCGGTTAACCTTTTCGAGCCACGGCCCCAAATGGCCAAAAGCTTCAAAGCCACGGCACGAGCCGCGGCGAGAGGCTTTCGGCCGTCGCTGCACCTGACGTTGACTTCGGCGTCGAGCCGGATCTTTGTGCGTTCAACGCGGAAAAGGCGCACCTTTGCCAGCCTCCTTTTTCACCCACGGTCCGCCTTTGCGCCTCTCCTCTCCTCTTCTCGCCACCCCCCCCCCCACCCTCTCCCTCTCCACCCGCCCTCCCCAACCCATCCCTCTCTCCCGCCCGCACACCGTTTCGCAAGGCACGACGGAAGGTTTAATCTTATCAAGTACCGAAGCTCCCGGCCATTACCAGCGCTACGCAGTTTTCGCTAGTCACCGGCGCGGGATAGATCCAATTAAATCTCGGCCAAAAGTGCTCTAATTGCGCGAATTATGGCGCGGCAACGATATAGTTTCGCCCGAAGCTGCCAAGCGTTTTCCCGGCCGAGGGAGGAGATTCAAGATCCGCCGAGCGTGAGGCGCCGCGTCTCTACCCTCGTCCTTCCATCGGCGCGTACGTCTATTAGGGGCCATTCGGATCGTCCTCTGGAAGCGCGTCGGCTGCAAAGCGCGATTCATTCCTCCCGCCAGCCGTCTCTCGGAGATTTTCTTTTCGGCCGTAGAGCGTTTCCGCCGGACGCTTTGCTCCTGAAATCCATCCCAAGTGCCGGCGAGGCTGAATTCGCGGGGAGGCTCCAGAGGGTTCGAGCGTCGAAACGCGGTCGGTGCCGGTACGCGGCTAAGGCATACCGCTATCGGTTTACGAGGGTAACGATGTCTCCCTCGCGGCGTTTCTTCCTTACTCTTCATGCGTATACCTCGTCCGGAGGTGCAAGAGCGAGAGGTCGCGCGTTGCGGGCGGGAAAGAGGGCGAGCGATCGATCCGTGGCGCCGTTGGCCGTCCGAGGAGGAATCGGCAAGGCAGATGCGCCGGGGCTAAATTCGATCTCGGCGCCACGGGCCGGGCGTTTTCTCCGAAGGGAGGCTCGAGGCCCGAAGGGAGGTCCGAGCTCCTGCGCGAAACAAAAGGGCCGCGATATCTTTGACCGCGACCCCCTCCCCCGGCCCGGGCGCCCCTCGGCCGTCTCCCGCTATCTCCCCATTGTTCCTCCTCCCCGGGGCTCCCTCCTACGGCCCGCCGAGCCTTTTGAGCGTTTTCGAACGATTCACGGATAATTCCCGATGCGCTTCTTTTCATTCGCGACGACTACCCTCGCCCCTCTCCCACCCTTGCCGCCTCCTCTTTCCGCCCCACGCCCATGCCCAGAAGAATGGCCCCTCTCCTTATACTCGTCGATTTCGCCGGAGGATCTTGCCCCTTTATTTCCCCGGCCCCCATCGTTATCTCATTCCGGCGAGGCCCTCCCTCGGCCACTCTCCTTCCGGCCTCTCCCCCCGTGGCCGCCCTGGCCGATTCGTCCTCGGTGCAAAGTGCCGCGATGCCGAACGAACGATCGAAGCGAGTCGTCGATCGTCGAGCCTCTTGGGAGCTCGCGCCAGGCTCCGAGGCTCGAGAGATCGGCGCGGGGAGGGGGGGGGGAGAGGCGTATTTGGTGGATTTGAGTGGCGACGACGAGTCGACGAGTCGTGGAACGCTCGGAAGCGCTTTTCGACGACTCTGGAGCGCGGACTTGCCTCCGAATCGAGCCTACGGGAGTTCTTCGCGCGCTCTCGATCGGGCATTCTCGCGGACGAACCGCCTCCGCGTCCTGGCTAAATCGCTCTCGGCCATTCGAGTTAACCGCCCACCCATCTCTTTTTTCCTCGATGGGAAAGGAATGCCGTGCCGCTTTTATCGCTCGCCCCTCGACCCGACGAACCCTGCCTCTCTTATCCGCTTATTCTTCCTCCTTTATTTTATTGCTCCTTCAGACCGGCCGGCACTCCGCTCGAGTGGAAGTCCATCTCGAGATCCACCGAATCCGACCGCCGAGCAGAGAAATCCGTCACGATTCCCCCGATAAGCCGACCATCCTTTGCCATCCTTTCGAACCGGATGCATATCGCCCTCGCATTATCCCCCCTAGACCTGGTCTATTTCTCGAAAGAACCGGAGGACTCGCGCCAGACTCCTCGCTCGCGGGCCCCCTACGAAGTATCATCGATTCGCGACCGAATAATGCGCGGTATTTAAACTCGCCTATAGGATGGTGGATGGTCGCATTGAATTTTGATCGGTTCGCAGACAAGGATCCCTACCCCGTCGACGCCCTGCCAACCTGCAATCATGCCTTGAGCGTCTGCTTACGCGGTAAGCCCTGCAGCCAGATTTTCGAGGATTTCAAGAGCAACTGCAAGGCGCGGGAGGGGAAGTGCAGGATGGAAAGTCGGTGAGTAGAAGCTTGCGCTACTTCCACGTTTTGCCACTTTCACGCCCGGTCTTTTCCCAAAGCCAGGAAAGAAACTCTTTTCTTTCCGCTTCCGCGATCCGCTCACGCTCGGGAACGATCCGTCGAGTAAATTCCTCGAAAGGTTTCCTCGATGCAAAGGTCGTGCGCGAAATTATGATGGTAACTCGATGCCCGACGGGGCTGAGCCGGAATCCGCCGTGGCGCGGTCCGCGCGGCATCCTCGGTCGCGGTCTTTAGGGCTTCCAGCGCCAGCGACGACCGCCCAGGCGTCCAACGTAGTTTCAAAAGTTAGCCCCCGCCTTACCTCCTTTCGTCCTAAAGGAATTTCTGCGGGCACTTTGTTCCGATCTCCTCGAACCAAGATACGTACCTCCTAATATCGTAACTCGGTAAGTCAGCGCCGGGGCGAGAGAAAACTTTGAAGATTTCAACAGCCGGTGACGAAGTGGGAGAGAAACGCGTACCGCGCTTTGCTTACGCGGCCAACGAGAGCTGCGCTTTGGTTCTACGATGGATAATCGAAGCTTGCACTCCTATTTAAAGTTACGATTCGACGTTGCCCGGTCGAAAGTACGAGTCCACGCCTCGTGCAAAGAAGCGAGAGACCGAGATCCGAGGGACGGACGGGTACGTCGTTTCGAAGAAAAAGTCGAGCCAGCGTGCGTCGCATCTTTTCCATTATCCGTTCAAATTTTCTGGTGGATTCGAGTATCGGCGACTCGCTAGAGCTCGTACCGCCTCTTCCATCGGCTTCCTGCCGGCGTAAGGTCATTAAGGAACGTGCACGAGCGTACGCACTTTTAATTACACCGGCCGCTCGCGTGTCGAAACTTTACGATGGTCGTACGATCTTGCCCCCCGAGTAATGGCCTCGTATTTTTCTTGTCATTTTCATTTCTCTACCTTTCGCCGTTGTATAAACTTATTTTTATTATTATTGCCAAGGGGGAGCGTCGGACTAAAATCTTGGCTGCACGCGCGAGCGGGACGTGGAAGAGAGATTTACGATCGACTGGAATTAATTGAACCGGCCTTCGATCGTCGCTCCTTTTAGGGCGTTGCGTGCCTCTGCTGAAAACTATTCTCCTTTATTCCTTACATTCCTGACTTTTCACGCGATCGTCGCAGCGGCACCCCCTTCCCCTTTTTCGCTCTCTCTCTCTCTCTCTCTCTCTCTCTCTCTCTCTCTCTCTCTCTTCTCTCTTATCATGAACAATGCCTAGGGACGATACACCTATGGATCAGAACGAGCGAGTTTTTTTTTAATACGACGTGTCCTGCGGCACTGTCAAAATGGCGTCCCATGCCCTGAACGGCAAAAATTCGAGCGCAACGTTCCATTTTGTACGTTCCATCTTCTATGTCCAGTTCGATGCATACCCAGAGAGAGGGAGAGGGAAAGGGGGAGAGAGAGAGAGAGAGAGAGAGAGAGAGAGAGAGAGAGAGAGAGAGAGAGAGAGAGTGAGAGTTAACCGTCGAAATGACGTCCGTAAGCGGTAAACCAGCGGCAACGATGACGGCACTTACCGTGAAGATAAAAGATAAAAGAGGACGCGCGAGCGTAAACGAAGGATAAAAGAGAGGCGAAATCGGTAAGGGTGCGGGAACGCGTCCGCCCGCTTTCCGAGAAGGAGCCATCCGAGCGCGGCTCGCACGCGACGCCTCCTAATTACTTCCCAGAAACGAAATACCTTTCCTTACGTAAGGCATCGCGTACGCTCGCTTCGTCGACGAGCTCTCGACGCGGGCTATATTAACTTTTCGAGGGTGATTCATTTCCCTCCGAGTATTATGAAAGCTACAGAGTGTTTTCATACGCCTGCCCAAGCATCGCCGGTGCCGACGCTCGAGCATTTTTGCATCGCCTCGTCCTCGACCCTTAAATCAGCTCGTTATTCCCGTGGGAAGATTTATCGAATCGCCGTGAACGGGCAAAGCATCGACCTGGATTATACCGTAACGCGCGATCCAGTGATTTTTGCAGAACGTCGCTCATTCGCGAAAATCATCTCGAAGCCTGAAAGAAACGCGATTGTGAAACCGCCTATGCGTATTTGGCGGACGCGCTCTCTCGGAAGCCCCGTTCTTCCCGTCGTTGGCAAGTAGCGGAATTTTCCGCGGCTTTGCCGAGAATCGAAGCGAGGCCGAGGAAAGCCGATGGCGATAGAAGGAAGTGGCGCTTTACCGACGCAGACGGGGCAACAAACTTCGAGGCGGCCGGTCTTTCCCCCGGCATCGGATTCGGCACGTTTCTCGCCGATCGGCCAATCGCCGACTCCGCTAATCGACTTTCCAAAAGGATCCGAGCGTGGCGGCTTTCCTTCGATTCATCGGCGTGCTTCTCGCTCGACGAGTCGACGCGTGGGAAGGTGTAGATACGGTTGCCACGAGGAATGCGCTATAAATTTCTCTCCGCGTACTCGCCGTCGGCTTAGGAACGTAAAAAGCGAACGCTCGTTTATAGAAAATGGGCCGACGCTTTAAAATATTTCGGCTCGTTCGTTGGACGTTCATATTTTGAACGAAGGAGCTTCGAGGAGGGTGATCGGGAGATACGTCGTCGGCAGGTTCGCTCCCACGGAACCGGATGTCGCATCGAATTTCAACGTTGTTACGGAAGAAAAAGATCTCTGTATCGGGGCGAAACTCTTGGAAATCGTTGTTTCGAATTTAAAAACGTTCGCGCGACGCGAATCGTCAAATCTCGTCGTTATCTCGAAACGTCGATTGCCAAGGAAGATAGCCAACGTATCCTTATTCGGCCGAACCGCGAGTCGGAGCGCCTGCAACGGTTTTGCACATCGCGAGCCCTCTCTTCCAGAACGCCGCGCCATTGTCCGTAAGGATCCTTGAAATGATTTTCGCGGACGCGCGAAACACCGAGATCGTGGATGATAAATATCGTTGACTCATAATCGGGGCGCGATCCCGTCTATCCCCGCTACGACCGGCCGTAATTTCCTGCCCATGCCTCGATCGAGTCGCTCGAGTATCTCCCTACTCTGCTCGTATCTACGCAAAGGTAAGCGAGTCGAATCGGCCCGAGCTGAAAACGCGACGGAGGATTAACGCGAGCGGGGGGACGGGTGGCTTTCGTTACCGGCTTGCCGGCGACGAAAAGATGCGAGCCCCGCACCGCGCTAGAGATCCTCCAGGCCCCGTAGCTTCCACGGATTTCCGGGGATGCGAGAAGCCGCGATTAATGATCCCGTTAATTTAACGAATGCGTATCATAAAAGCGACGGCGCTCGTTAAGGAGGTTGAAGGTAGACCTCGGTTGGCGCAAGAAATCGTGAGAAAAGTACTCGTTAAAGGCGGCCGCTATATAAGATATACCCCCGAGACGCCGCGCGCTTCGCCGCATTCTCTTCGGGCCGCCGCTCAGGATGGAATTTACGAAACACCCTACGTTCCGCGAGGCGGGCATCGTCATCGAGCGCATACGCGTACTCTCCTCGACCTCCGTCTATCGGCGGCGCGTCTCGAACAAATTTCAAACAAATTTCATCGATTTTCCAGCCTCTGGGAGAGAGCGCGGCTCGAGTAGGAGGGCGAGTACGCGAGGGCGAGTCGGTTGGCGCGAGACGGATAAAACCCCTTGCAGCGCGATGGATTAAAGGGCGATAAGCCTCTCTCCTCTGCCGGACTTTCGGCTCGATATTTAGGGCGCGCTTCGTGCCTCGGGAGGGAAGAACGAAACGGCTGGCGCGAGATCGTAAAGGGGAGCGCTCTTTTCGGCGCAACCTCCGAGGAGCGAGGAAGGGGACGTGGGCCAACGACGTCTGGAAGGGCCCCGCAAAGGAAAGGGATCCATTAATATTACTCGCTGGGGCTGAGTCCCGAGCCGAGGGGATTCTTTTTTCCAAGAAGGAGGGAGCGCCGCCGTCGTCGTCGTCGGCGTCGAAACGGCAGGGCTAGAGATTAGGGAAATTGCTATTAATTAGCGCGATGAGTTGCGCCAGGTTTAGCGGGGAGGCTGAGCCAGGCTAGCAGGCTTAACTACCCACTTTCGTGTTGGCCGAAACTTCGGATCCCAGCGGCGCGCACAGCCCTCGCACCCGCCCGTTTTCCCCCCTTAGAGCCAACCCCGCACCTTCGGCGCCCACCTTCGGCACTCGCCCGCAAGTGTGTATCCTTAAAGGATGCGAGAGGAGCGAGGAGGGTGCTAAGGAGCCCGAAACTCTCTTTGCCCATTTTGCTTCCCGGCCCGCAAATCGCCCCCTTTTTCCTCGCGGACGAGCGTCCGGAAGTGCGGCCGAGCTTCGACGGAGGTCGAACTCGAGCCGCCGAGTTTAAACGAACGCATCGTCAGGTAGGAGGAAGAGGGTCGCCCGAAACGATTCACGGCTCAGGTTCGACGCGAAATTCCTGCTACGATCTTCGAATAGGCCAACGGGCTCTTTCGGCGTCCTCCGAGAGTGGCGGAGAAACGAATGCAAGTGGCGTCGATAACGACGAGAGGGCTCGAACGGCGAATTAGCGAACGCGCTCTCGGGATTTCCTTCGTCTCGACGAGGTATCCCCATTCGTCGAGCGGCGATACGCCATTCTTCTCCCGACGAGCGGATCTATCCTAGCCTGGAGAGATGGAAGACCGCCGCGCAAAATGTGCTCTCCAAAAACTCACCGCCCGCCGGAGCCTTCGAGCGTCTCGACGAAGACAAACCTGCCTCGTGCCGGACGAGCCGCAGATGCACCACCTGCGCGTCGCACTGCACCGAGCAGGCCGAGAACATTCCCGGCTGGAAGGCGGGCGGCGGGGTCGGCGGGGAAGATATCCACTTATCTTGGAAGCGCCGAAGGCCACTGGCGGTAGGGGCGCAGGGATCTAACGGGGACGCGACTCTTAAATTCGGAATTATAGGTCGAGAAGAGACTCGATGGTTATCGTTCCGAAAGGGTGGACGAGCAAAGTGAAAACCGGCGGAACAGCGAAGGAGCGTTGCGCCGAAGATGGGCTCATCGAGTATCGAGCCGAACGTTTCTTCGATCTTGCCTCGCGGCGGGCCTCGGCCCATGGCGGAAAATTATCTCGTGGGGAGATGGTGGGAGGGCCGCCTCGCGCTGCAGGCTGTTGACGTTTAATTTCAATCGAGTCGCGAGGGCAAACTTTCGCGTTATCGACTTTAACCAGGGATTCGTCGCGTTCGACCAACTTTCGTTGCGTGTTTTTACCAAAGCAAGAGCGTACGACGGGATACGCCTCTCGTTTGCCGTCTTGCCAAAACCGAGGCACGAAGCTCTCGGTACTCTCGGTACGTTATCGCGAGCTACGAGGATAACTCGATAATCCTCGAGAAGGGACGAAGATGATTCAAAGCTCGCGAATTGTGCGAGTATCGTGGATATTTTCGGACCCTTCGCGAGCCACTGGGAAACGAGGCGACGTTATCGAGCGACGCGTGCTCGAGGTGCGAGCAGAGTCGCGATGTTAACGTACGGCCCCGAAAACGTTCGTTCGGAGAGAGTAGCGGGCTCCGCGATAGGTTAATCGGTGCCAACATCGACCTCACGAGAGATCGGAGAGCAAAGATAATCGCGAAGCCGTCGATACTATCGCCAGCCTCCGAGGAAGGAGTCGACGTTTGGAAACGGACGGATTTCGTTGAGCGGGACGCGCATCGCGAGGTCTCCTCGCACTCGAATGCTTCGAAGGCCGACGTCCTTACGCGAAAAAAATTTCATCGCGACTTCCACTCTCCGATAACCATCGTTCGGCCTCCATCTTCCCGGCAACTAATCGCTATCGTTACCGGCCTCAAATTCGGATCCTCCGTTTCTTATTTCAGGACGATGCGAAGAAAGCTCCTCGCCGGCCCACCCTCGTTATTCGGTAGAAGGAGCGAACCGCGGTTCGTCGAAGAGCGATTTCCATAAAATCTCGAGTAACCGGCTCGCGTCTAAAGGCATTCCGGAGGATCGATTATTTTCTTTATAGGCCAAGACATCGGCATGGTTCGACGCGGCGTTATCGATTCCGCGATCGGCGCCGAGTTACGTCTCTCCCGTCTCAACGGGATCCCTTCGAACAGCTCCTCGATGCCGGAGCACTCGATCGACGCTCGAGGAGGATCGACTCTTCCGGAAACGGCAGCCAGGAAACTCTACCCTGCCTACCGTCCAGCCCCGACCGATCTCTCGGCATGCAAGCTCGAACCGCCTCGATCCTTTGCCTTCCTCGACCGACCATCGGCACCATGCAAAGGCATTCGCCCTTTCTCCCACGCGGATCCGAAGAACGCCTACGCGCAAAGCCGGCCGTGCGCGCCGAGCCAAAGCGGGAGAAGGAAGGGCTCGAACGCCACTTGGAATACCCTCGAGCCTCCCATTCTTCAAAAACGACTTTGGCGATTTATGGTAATGCGCGAGCGGCAAAGAAAAAGGGAGGGCGGACGAATAAAAGTTTGGCAAGCCTACGGGAGCGCGCGCGATTCCGCGCAAAGGAAGAGTCGAAGGTGCGAGTCCGTTTTTTTCTTTAGGACGTACCGCCGACTTGGGCGACTTTAGGACTTGGCCCTCGACGTACATCGAGAGGGCCTAACGTCGCCCTTACCGGCGCGCTGAAAGGCGTGAAAAGTTTGACCCGCGTACGGAATCGTCCTCGGCCTCCCTCGCCTCGGGTAGACACCTCCCCTCGCTCCTATCTCCGGCGTGCACGAGTCGAGTCGAGTGGAATCGGATCCGCGGCGGCGAAGGAGGTATGGTAGGAGACGGAAGAGGAGGAAGCACCGGTGACTAAAGCCGATCGAAACAATCGACGATCGGTGTTCGCTGATCCCATTTGGATGGGGCGGGCAATAGTGGAGGAAATCGTCTCGACGTCGAAGAGCCACCCCCCGTTGAGCGACTCCCAGCCAGCTACCCGGCCCGAGGCGTCGACCGACTTAAATCTCCCGCAGCCGGCGCTGTGCGATGCGGTGCGCCTGCCTCCGACTACACGACGACGACGACGACGACGACGACGACGACGACGACGACGAATCCCTTTGCAAAACGCCCTCTTCGTTATTACGATACCGAGCCGATACATCTCTCGATATCTCTTCCCCCATATCCTCGATACGGTGCCCGCGCCCTCGATTTACTCGCGCGCCAAAATCCTTCAAAGGAACCATCTCCGTGCCTCTTCCGCCATCGCAGGGACAACCTTGAGACTGGAATTCGAACTCTCTTCCTATCCAGGGTAGGTTCGAAAGAATCGAGAGGCTAGGAGCGTCTCAGAGGCCGCCGAGGTGGTTCGCGGGTCAGCCTCGCCAGGTCCATTAGCGGTCGACGCACTCGTTACCAAGCGAGACAGGGCCCGGTACTACGTATTACGCGCACAGTTCCCCAATTACGTTATACCAGCGATTGGTTTCCAATAACGCGTTTATCCACTCGAATGCGCACTCTGTGGGTTATCGAACCTATCAGTTTTCGGATGCGCGCGATGCTCGATACGAAACGCCCGCAACATTTCGCCGATTACATATTACTCACGGTTCTGCCTCCTTGCGGATTCGGCGTTCAATCCGAGTTAAGCTCATCGATCGAATTTGGCATCGCGTTATCGCCCGTATCTCCGATTCTCCCTCCGAAACACACCCACCCACCCACCCAGCCCTACGGACTCTTCCGCGTTTACGTCGAATCGCTTGGAATTCCACGTTCCTCCTAAACCCTGGAATTTCATTCGCTCCGTAAACCTTGCATCTCTTTGGCGAACCCGCTCGGAAGTATCGCTTTTCCCTCGGCAGTTCAAAGGACATCGTTCGGTTACGAAGGCTACGCATCGCCGTTATTCCCATCGGCGGCGTGCGTTTCCGGCATCCGAGCGTCGCATCGAGGATTCGAGCGGCGCGTTTAAGGGACTCTTGGTGCTCGATGACGGTAGCGATCGCGTTCGAGCGGGGCCGACGGGTAGATCGTGACGAGGCCAACTCGAAAACGGGAATCGAGAAAAAGCGTGGAGCGCGAGCGGCGAGTCGGGGGAGTCGCGGGGCCAGAGGGTAGGGACGGGGGGAGGGGCCGAGTAACTCGGTGTAAATGGAAACAGGGATGGAAAGTGGGCGAGTAAAAAGCTATCCACCTGGGAGTCGAGTAAATATTAACTCTTTTATAAATATGAAACGCGGGCAGCACTTCCTCTTGTTACTCCGACAGGGTGCCGAGGGCTCGATGGCCGTGGCGAGGATCCGGAAAGGGGAGAGGGGCGAGAAGAGAAGAGAAAGGAGACAGGGGGAGGAGAGAAGGAGGAAGGAGGTAGAGTCGGTGAACTCGGGGCAAGAGGCGAGGGGCGAGGGGCGAGGGGCGAGAGGAGGGCGAGAGGAGGGCGAGAGGAGGGCGAGAGGAGGGCGAGTTCTCGAGGGACGAGGAGAGAAATAGTCGTGGATAGCCAGGAACGGAAAGGCGGCCGTACGGTTGTACGTATCGTGCCAGCGGCGGCGGGACGGAGAGGGGCACTTGGACAGCTCGTAAGAGAAATGTGAACGTTCGCGGATACGTACGGGCCGTGGTTCGGAAGTTTGGCTTAACCGGCCGTGGGAGAAAATTCGTTCTTCGCTGCCGGAAGACACTGCGCGTATGCACGCCGATGTTCGGCGTGGGTGCGCCGGCCGATCGGTCAGCTGGCGCGGGTACAAACCCTGGCGTATCGTCGTTGACGATATCCTCGAATCGTCCCCAAACGCGTGGCGTACCGGTAACGCCGTGTCGTTTTTACGCGCCTCCATTCCCATGCCGTCAATACGATCCTCCGTTTGGAGCCGCGAAAGCGAGCGTTGAGAGAGGAGAGCAAAGGCAGCTTGCGAGCGACAGCGTCTCCCGATAGCGACCAGCTCCGCGATCGATTTGTCGTCGCAAAATTATCCCGAAATGGCTCCCGTTTCGGTAATCGCCGCAGTATCGTACGGGCGTATCTTCTTCGGGAGGAGCCAGAGGCGAGCGGTTGGCGCAGAGCCGAGAGAGGGGCTCGAAAACACCGAAGGCACAATTAGCACCGCCAATTTCGCGTTTGATGCAGTTTTTGCGTTTGCCCGATCGTTTGGCGCCGTTGAATGTTCCCGGCAAGCCGAGAGGAAACTGCCCCGATGGTTAAGGCAAATTCGCGCGAGAAATTAGCGAGGATTGGCCGAGCGGTGCGCGAGTCCGTCGTTTCCAGCGCGCTCGAACCCGCGGCCAACGCTGGCAACTCCCTTTTTCGAAGGAAAAGCACTCCTATCCACCGAAACGCGGGGGGATCGTTTAACGAAGGCGCAAAACCGGATACAACGACCGGCCAATCCGCTCTACGTACCTATGCTCGAATATAAAGGTATATCCGACCAGAGGCAAAAAAGAAAACGTTTTACGACGCGCTCTTGCGGGTGTGCGGGTGTGCGGGTATGCGCGCAATGCCGCACCGGCCGCCACGGCGCCGATGCTCGTTTTATTCCCGGTGTCATCAACGTATATATCGGTACCGAATTATCCGTCGACGATCGACCAATGTTCGCGGGAAGCTCGGACTCGAATCGTCGATGAGGAACGAGCGGCCTCCGCCGATGGAACTTATTCGTCCAATTATCCGCGTTTATTTCCCTTTGTTTGTACAACGCGGAGGTTTAACTGCACGCCGTTTGCACCGAGTCCGTTGCTCCTCGAAGGCCCTCCTCGCCACTCCGTTCCCGCAACTTCGTTAGCCCGGCTGAACATTAATGACCCAGGAGAATACACCCAACTCCGCCGACGGTCCACCTCCCTGACGCCCCTCGACCCTCGACCCTCGACCCTCGACGAGTTTTCCGAGCTACGTATCTCGCGACCGCCACCCATCTTTCTTTGGTCGTCGACCTCTTAAAAAATCAAAACCCCTCTGGCTACGCCGGTTGGTCCTTTCGGGGGAAGCCCATTAAATACGGTGTAATATACCCATATGCCGTAACTCCCGTAGCGTCCGCCCTCTTGGTCACATCGCGCACGAATCGGCCGTCGCACAAACTACGGAACGAAGCTCGCTCCTTTCGGGAATCGCATCCTCGAGCCTGCCCGGACAGAAATACGGCCGGTTACGACGCTTCAACGCGTATCCTTGCTCGCGGTCCTCGCTCGGGAAGAGGGGAACGTCTCGCGCTTCGAGGTTGCCACAAATTTGGATAATCGACTCGCGCACGCTGGGAGGTGCCGCTCGCAACCTGTCGCGGCTCTTCGATGGGGAGCTCGCTCGGACCTCTCTCGGGCGATCGAATCGGTCGATTAAGATCGAGATCGCGGGTAGACCGAGCGTCTAGGCGACTCGCGGAGACCGCGTCGGCGCGGCGATCCCTCCCGGCTTCCACGATTCGCCAGAATAACGCCTCTCGCCGCTCGGTGCATCGCTCCTTCATCCTCGCGCATCCTTATTCCCGGCCACTTCTTCTCGGCACTCGCCCCGAGAGTTTCATTTAAATTCTCCATTTTGAGCAGCCTCGAGCCCCTCCGGCGCGCTCCATTGCGGCATCCCTGATTCATTGCTTTCATATGTCCCTGATGAGAGCCGCGCCTAGGTTTCCGAGGGTAATTTCACGATTGAATTAATTCATCGAGTTCGTTATTAAGCTGCCCCGGCCAGCTTGGATTTCACCGGTGTATTCGAGACTCGCGATTTATCGGGGTAACGCTGCCGCGGTAACTCGACGATCGGTAGGGATTGGTCGATCGCAAGAGACTCGATACCTTTCGATACCGGGCAGACCTTGGACAAGGGCCGGGCACGACTCCGGTCCTATCGCGTGGCCCGGGCACGCCCGGATGTCTAGGCGATGGAAATTACGCCCGTGGATTACAAGTTATATTGGCGCGCTTTAAGCTTGACGCAGAACCGGCGGCCGAGGAATTAGAAACGCGAGTAAATTCGAGCTTTAATCTTCCGAATAAACTCGGAGCAAACAAACGTTTAAACCTGTAACGCTGTAACGATAATCGAATAGCGTAGCGGGTGGGGTAAAATCGATTAACCGGCGCAATGCAGGGCCGTGCACAAAGTTTCTATTAGCAAACGGCCATGTAAATATTTCGCGCATCAAACATTTCTACGATATCCTCGACGCGTAGCGGGGCATCGTTTAACGAGGGCTGCAACGCCGGAGAAGGGAAGCCGATCCTTCCCGAACCGAATCGTTCGGGTCATTTCTTCGCGCGGATACGCGCCGGCAAAGGCCTTCGATTTTCGAACCGTACGCGAAGCATCTCCCACCGATGACGCATCGAGCGAGGGAGAATTGCCGATGGACGATTTAGCCTCGATCCCTCGAGCATTTTCCGGTCTCCGTAAAGCGATCATCGCCGTTGTAAAACTCGGAAGAAACTCGCTACGGGTCGATTTGAATTTTACGCTCTTGAAAGCGTAAGGAGGGTGGAGGAAGATCGGCAAGCGGAACGAGTTATCGTCGTTAACGCTCGACGACAGAAGCTCCGGGGCGTAGCGATCGGCAGCGGAGAGGAACCTTCGAAAGCGAAACGTAATATCCTCTTAGCGGAAAGCGTAGCTCGAAACTGGGTCGCGCCATGTCCCTTCGCGGCATTGTCCCATATGCGCGCGCGCGCGCGCGCGTGTGTGTGTGTGTAGCGCTCATAGAGACGTATACGTACATTGGGCACGATCCACGCCGAGCGGTTCCAATGCCGTAAAACTGTTATTACAGGTATAAAACTGGGACCGCGCGCAGCCGGATTGGCATGGATTACAAGTTCGACGTAACGAGGCCCGATTTGTAAGCGTTACGACTCGTCGAGCGTGCATACGTAGATCGTGAGCGCAGAAGGGAAAGCCTGGCTGGGTTCGAAAAATACCGGAAGGATCCTCCCGTCTTCTCGAGCGTTACGCGCCTTGCCCTTTTCCCGTCCTTCTTCCACGGCCCAGCAACGTCCTTCGGTTCGAAACGATCGGCCGATCGTTCGCGACACACTTTCCCGTAATGTACTTTGGAAACCTCCGGAAACTAGTAGCGCCAATGTGTAAACGAGAGAGTTAAATGTTTTTAACTTTCCGGCGCTCGCCGCCATGGCCTCGCGCAACGATTATATCACGTCGGTCGCGCTCTTCGTCGCATTTCGCGCGGTTCTCGCTCTCGGGGCATATTCGAGGACGGCGGGCCGCGATAAACGATAACGGCCCTTTTTCGATCCACCATTATACTATTCGGTCTTTTGTTCGAGACAATCGAATTACGTTTGGCCGGAAATCGGAGCTCTCCCATTCGAAGCGTTCGCTCGTGGGAGTAAAGAGGAAAGCGATTCCGTCCGGCAATGTCCCCGCGAGGCGCGGCCGCGACTTGGAAATCGCGCGGAAATTAACAGCGCGAGCCGTTGTCGACCTTATCGCTCTCGAACGATCGTCGACTCGCACGCCCTCTCCCCACCGCTCTCCGCGCGATAGATCGTTTAGAGAGCTAATGCCGGTAGTAAGCGGCGGAACATTGCTCCATCGCCACCCTTATTTTCTTGTAAACTCTTCGGCATTTACGACTTCCTCTATGCTCCCGACATAGACCGCTGCAATCTGGAAAATGTATTAAATTTCATCCGCTCGCGGTTCCTCGCAAAATATCCGCGAATGTCCGCCTCGACCGAGCTCCGTTTCACCCCGTTTTCGGATCGCTTCGTTTCGCGCCAAATTAAAAAGCTTTTCTCCCTTTTACCAACTCTTTCGATTCGTTATCCGTATTGTTATTGCCCTCCCCCCTCCCCACCCCCCTCTCCCCCACCCCCCCTTCAGCGAAATATAGGAACTAAAAAATCTACGGTCTCCGGTCTTCTTTTTACCTCGAAAGAGCTAAGGGCGCGACGGCGTCGGAAGCGACGATCTCGTATCCTTCTTCACCGAGAGAAAGCCTAATTGGCAATTCCGCGAATACGTCGATCAAATCTCCCCCAAATATCCTGGAAAGGCTCTAAAGTCTCACGACTATGCCTTCTACGCGACTTTGCCGGTTAATTGGCGGAGCATAGCGAGGCGGAAGTAGGAGGGACCTCGGAGCGCGGATCCTTCTTTTGCCTCTCGCAAAGTTGTAACGCCTTCCTGGAATTTCAACGAGGCTCGACGCCAAGTGGCCGATCGTTTCGCGCTTATAAATCACGGGCTGATTCATCGCACCCTTGTTTTCTCCTCTCACTTCCCAGCTTCCCCCTTCGCCGTGGTAAGAAAAAGCTTCCCGCCACCGTAATGGCCAGCGCGGCTAATTAGCCGATCGAGGCGTCGATTTTTCAGGCCCGCCACGGTCCTTTGCTCGGCCCGCTTTTCCTCCTTTCCTATCGAGGCAAGTGATTTTTTCTTACTCCTACCGAAAGGCACGCCATCGACGTCAAAATTTCCGTAGGTATCGGATGTTTCGTTCCTCCGTCGATTAACCTCCATTCGGAAGATGCAACGCTCCGTCGGCTTGGAAAACCTCCAACTACCTCTTCTCGCGAGTCGGAGCGAGAGAAGGAAGAATTCCCTTTGATTTGCGCCTTGTTCGCCGATTTACCCACGGCGTGCATGGGTAATTCGAAGCAAAGATAACCTCTCTTTGGTCTTCTCCATCGAAACGTCGATGCGCGCAACCTTCGCTCTAACCCCGCGCTGATTTCCTTCCAAACCGCGTCCAAAGTCCAGGCTCGAGTTTTGAAGAGGACGTAAAATCGTTTTTCCTTCGTCCCGAAGCGTCGTCGAGCGTGACGTTTTCAAGGAGAAAATCGGTCGTGCGCCGTATTACCGCGTATGTGCAATCGAACGATAATTCCTTACGCGTTGAATTAGCAGAACTTTAATCCCGAAGCCGGTGCGGCGTCTTTTGGTCGGGCAGCCGAAGAGGGTAGCGCCGATGCGCACGCGTATCGAAAATCTGTAAATCGGGCGAGTTACGAGGACAGGAGCTCTCGTAGAGGACCATTCGATATCTCTCCAAGCGCAATTTCTCATTATTGGAAAAGTCTATGAACTTCGTAAAGCCTGTCGATTGAACGGCTCTGGAGCGACGGACGAAAAATTCACGGGCGTATTAATTCCCTGCTCCTTTCTCGAAAACCGATCTCGTTCCGATACGGATGAATTAGTGCCGATATATCGTCCCTTCCTTAATGGAGGACTCGTCGGAACAAGCGGAAACGTACGCGAACCGCCTCGATCTTTGAAGGAAATTTATCCGCATCATAACGTACGTTTTAGGCTCCGAAATGCGTGAGATCCGGAGAAATATCTCAACGGCCCCGATGAGATATTTCTCCGAGAGATCGCGTTTTCATTATATTCCATTATTTTTGAGCTCCTGGACCGTTGGATTTCTAGTAAAATCGCAACATCGTCTCCGAATAGCGGAAATGCTGGAAGGCGAGCGAAGTAGCGCTCCTCTTTTCCGCATAATACCGCCTATAAATCCTCGATCTACCGGCAGAGACAGGGTGTCTTTATCGGAAGATCCACCCTTCGACCTATCACCCAGGGGCTTATCTTTCAGGACTCGCGGGGGAGAAACATTAAAAATACTTGGATTTATCGGCGAGCTTCTCTTCCTCTCTTTCTCTCTTGACACACACAGAGAGAGAGAGAGAGAGAGAGAGAGGGGGGGGGGTAGAGGGAGAGAGAAAAGTCTAAAATGGGGCTATCTCTAGTCTTCCACGTTTATTGTCGTCCAGTGTTTTTCAGTGAAACACAAGATCATAGAGACGTTGCGTACAAGTTTTCTTTGGAAGTACAAAGCGGGTCTGTATTTTAATGGCAGGAAGCACGAGTCTCGAAGGAAAGGAGAGAAGGAGGGGAGTAGAGATCGGTGTCCTTTCCCCTTCCATCCAACCCAGTCTTATCTGGCTCGATGAACCTGCCCAGAGTTGTTTCACGATCCTCGCCAGGAGTGGCTCGTCGATGTTACATACGTATACGGAGGTAGAGTAGAGCCGACGTGTTAGCAACTTTGCCCGTGTTACCCGAGTTGCGCGACTGCAAAGGCTCTCCCGGCAGTGTCCTTGACGTCTCTGAAACTGTTACTCGAGACAAAAGCAGAGATTTGCTTCACTTAGGTTTGCAGTAGACATAGGTGCACGCCCGCCTCGATATGCATGGCCCCTCGACGACGTATTCCCGCGTATATTTACCCAGCCTAACCGCTCCTCGGACGAAAACTATTCTACTTTTCTACTCGTCGCCACGCTCGGTCTTGCTTTGACAGCTCGGAGAGATCGCGCGTATGTACCGGGACGAGAGATATCGCGAGCGAGAACTTTTCTCGCTCGGATTTTCCAAAGAGGTCGATGGTCACTCGCGGTGCGGCGGTCTCTATCCCATCGACGTACGCGCGCGAAAACGCGTGGAGATGGAGTCGTAAGAGCCAAACGTTTCTCGAGAGGTATCGCCGACAAACTTATTTCCTCCTTACCTCTTCCGACCTCGGCCGCACTTTATCCGAGCAGAGATCGGGCAAAACTTTAATCTCGTGCATGAGTTACGCCGTAAAAAGCGTTTAACGAGCGATCGAGTCGAATGAAAAATCCAGTTTTCTCGGTGCGTCGGGCGCAGAGGCGCCGAGATTCCTAATATCCGCGGCCCTTCGAGCCGGAAATCCGGGATTCCGAGCCCGACTCGAAAAGGAACGGCCAACTTTGGTCCGAATTCTCGGATACGTTGGATCGAGGGGATGTTTTCCGGTTAGCGGGGATCCGCCAAATTTCCGGAAAAGAAGAACGGAGGGGACTAACGTACGGACGTATATGCGCTCTGCCACGTGGCTTTGCCTCGAAATCCCCTGGAATCGACCCGGTTCTCCGGCACAAAAAGCGCGACTAAGGCGGAAGGAAGGCGATAGGAAGCCCACCAACCATATTTCAATGCGGCTCGTAGACCGACCGAGAATTTCGATTGGCCGAGCCTCGATTTTCGTGCTCGTTTATCCTCGCGAAACTGGAGTTCGTCGAGTATTTTTGCCTAACCTTGCCAGAAGAAATATCGACGAAATTTACGAAAGCACCGCTTCGTTTTCCGCCAAACGTACCCTTCGGTAACGTGCGCGGCGAATGTTATACGAATTATGTTTACGAATGTTATACGAATGTTATACGAATTACATATTATTTCCTTAGCAAAAAAATATACTCCCAAACGGGATCGTTGGTGCGTTTAAAAATTCAATCGCCTCGAAGGAGGTCGAGAATCTTTGGCGCTTCCGATAATTACCGCTTCATTACGGGAAAGAGTCGTGCCTCGCTTGGCGAGCGATTTGCTAAGCAGTTAGTTTTCTCCCGAATTTCTTTCGATCGCAAGCACGTACTCGTGCGCGTCGTCGATCATCTTTTGCCGCTTAACGGGTCCGCATTTCCAGGCGCAACCTCCGACAAGCACACGTCGATCGAAGCGGCCGTTGATCGATATCCTCTTCCTCTCGATGCGTCCAGAAGGATAACGCGACGGAGTAAGCCACGAGTGTTTCGACGCTGAGCGGTCAACTTTCGTCGAAGGCTCGGCAAAGTTTTCCGCGCGTCCTGGCCCCAACCTCGGAATTTGCCGCCGACAAACCGGCGCTCGATTGTCACGGCCGCGCGGTCGGCTTTTCAGCCGCGACTTCTTTGCGGCCGCGATCTTTTTTATTTCCTCGCCGAGGCACCGGTGCAAAGCGACGGAGGAGGAGGGGGAAAAATGAAGCGGGTCGGGACCCGCTTTCACGCGTACTCCCATTCACGAGGAATTAGGGCAGGGCGCTTTAAAGTTCATTGAAAAGCTTGCACCGCGAATCTGGATGAAAAGAAAAGGTTCTTACGCGAGCGAATTTGGAGAACGCTTTATTTCGTCCATGAAAGAGCACGAAAGTAGCTGCTTTCCCTCCCTCGAGTATTTGTTATCGCTCTTTATCTCAATTATTCCGCATCAAGAGGTTTCCTCGGCAGAAACATTCGTTTCGCGTCACCGAACTCGCCATCTATCCTTGACTCTGCTCCACTCCCCTCCCTTACCCACCCTTCCCCGCCCGTCCCCCGCTCTGTCCAACCTGCGGCCGAGCGCACACCCGTTCGGTAGAACGCGGAAAATAACGACGAGCATCGATCGCAAAATTATTTAGGTTAATTTCACGCACGTGCCAATACAAATTCCCGGTGACCGGCGAGTTCGATGATTAATAATCCCGAATTACGTGTCGGCGTATCGGGACAAAAATGTCCCCATTTCCGGTGCCTGATTTTCCGTTCGAAAAAGATTCGCAGCCGGTGGATCGATATTTTTGCGTTGCAATACTCGCGCCCGATGATAAGGTTAAAACGAAGATACGATTCGGCCTTCGAGTCGAGTGCGCTCAACGTCGGTGGCGAATCTCGGCCGCGATGCTTCGAACCGCCACTTGGATCCGAGTCCTCTCGCGAGGAAGGGGTTCGATCCACGGTAGGATCCGAGGCGAAGGATCGTTAAAGGTGTGTCGTCGAAGCGGGGAAGGAAAATATCGGAAGGCGCGCGATAGAGCGACGGGGAGAGGAACGAGGTAGGAGGAGGCGAGGTTCGCCGCGAGAGGCGGCGAGGCGAGGAGGGAGAGGAGAAAATTTACCACCCGCAGCTGGACAAGCGGACACGCAATTAAGCCGAGCAGATAAACACGCAATTACCTCGGCGACGACGAGGAGCGGGACTCTGGGCGGGTGGTCGGAGTTGGTAGGATCGCTTTGCGTCGCTACCGCTGCCGGCGGCCCGGCCTGGTCGCGGCTGAGAACCCTAAAAGGAAAATACCGACTCTCGAGCGTGGCAAAGCGAGTGCCGAGCTATCGAAGCTCCTGTGCACGCGTAGGAGGGAACGATGGCACTGCTCGTTATAATACCTCGGCAATCGTAATTGGATCCAGGAGTTTTCGATGGCTATCCGGACAACCGCGACGCTCGCTCTCGAAGATCGACGAGCATAAAGGCCACCCTATCGTGCTCCGCCTTGGCGAAATATTATCGGGCTATAGAATCATCGCTAAAGGTTGACGGTGCGCTGCTCAATAGGGGCGAATTACGGACGAACCGATCCTTCCTACGTCATCCTCCGGGGCCTCGGCGAAAAAGGGGCCGCGGAGTTTTTCGCGGAAGTCGAGAGGTCCGATCCGTACTACTTCTGGAGAAGCTACGGGTTACGAAGCGCGGATCTGGAAATCGCGGACGAGGCGGTTATTCTCGACTCTCGACTCTCGGCTCTCGAGTTTGGACCATTTCCTTTTTCCCGCTCTACGTTACTCGACTATTTCCTCTGCCTGGGATCGGCGAAAATGGTCGGCTATTTAAGCACCGCCCGTATAATCCGTCGAAGCTCGAGGACCGGAGGTTGAGCATATCGGTCGGTCGACCGTCAACGGCAATGGCCGTCGTTAGAAACGTTATCGTCGGTCGTGCACCTCGACACCTGTCCTTCCGTCGCGTGGACGGGCAACGTCCCCGCGGCCTCTTCGTCGCTTCGAGCGAGCCGCTCACGGAGGCCCCTTCGAGGAACGTCCCGTAAACGCGGAAGCGGGGCGCGCGTCCGTCACGGCCTTCGACGAGTGGAATAACGATTTCGAGGGACGCGCACTTATCGACCGTGTCCTTTCGTCGCCTCGAGAGGAACCGACGAAGCTCTTTCCAGCTGGAAACTCGAAGCTCCGTGGCTCGTGTCGGCGCGGCGAGCAAAGAGCCAGGGAGCAAAGTTGGCCGGAGGAATTTCGTGCAACGTGGCGCGTAAGCGCCGAAAAGGCCAGACAGTTATCGGATGATAATTTTGGAGCGTCCCGACCAAGAGCGTCGAGGATAATAACCGTAGGAGGCGCGGGGCGTCGTTAAACGTTGGCACGGCCGCGCATAAATCTTCGGAAAAACACGCGTGGCGAAATTGCCACGGGCCGACGTTGCTCCCGGAATATACGTCACCTTTCACCTCCGCCCCCCGCGCCGCTCCTCCGACCGCCCTCCAACCCGCTCCAATCCTCCCCAACCCCTTCCGCGCCCTGCCCTCTGGCCGCTCTTTTTGCGCCTCGCCGAGCGTGGAGCATCCGGGGACGCTTCCGAAGCGCGCCGACGTCGAGAAAGCAGAACTCTTCTCTAGCGGAACTTCCGGAAAGCCCGGCGTAGCGCGAGCATTATTATTCCACTCCCCTCCCCCCCCCGTCCCCTACCCCGCGTCCTCCACTTGATCGAAGCTAGGACCAACGCGTCTCGCTCCTTATTTTCAAGTCGCACAGACGGCAGCCTAATTTCCCATCGAAGAGCCTCGAGGTGCGGGGCGAATACGCGATACGGCGTAGGTCCGTCGAGCTAGCGAGGTCAACGAAGTCGTCGACGACGATGGAATCGTTGGACGCGGTCGATCGTAAGAGAAGCCTGGGAGGGTCCTCGGCTCGTAGGAGAACGCGAGGAAGTCTCGGGAATTCGCGTCGCCGCGTCGAATAGAAAAACCGGAGTCGCCTTCCGTCTTTTTCTCTCGACGCGGACGCTCCTCTCCTTCCCCCGGGGCGGCGTACGGCGGAGGTACCGCAATGCGGTCGGTCGCCGCCGCGGCTGCCGGCCGTTCGGTCCTGGCCAGGCACGAGGCACATTCGAGGCACGGGCCACGCGACGCGAGAGTCGGCCGAGAGAGAGAGGAGTCCGCTACGCGTCGGCCGACACACCTCCGCCCTGGCCACCCTCCGCCTCTCGATGCCCGACGGAAGACCGATCTCTCTCGCGCAACGTCTTCCGACCGACGTCCGCCTGCGCGGCACTGGCCATTCCGAGAGATCCGATCGCCACGCGCGCTTTTCACCCTCCCGCCGCTTCGAGGAACGTCGCGAGGTGCCAAGATCGAGTTTCGCGCCGCGCCGAGCGTCCGACGAGACGAGTGGTCGGCGCTCGATTCTCCTCCCGAATCGTTCACGAGCCCGAAGCAAAACTTTCGACGCCGATTTCTTGCCAGCTCGAGACGCGCGACGAAGCTTCTGCCCCAATGCCACGGCTTTCCGTTTCCTCCGCGGGATATTTCGCTCGCCTTCGCTTCGTCGCCTTGATTTCGGAGTAACACCGCGATTTTATGGCGCACGCGGCTCGCTCGTCTTTCCCGAACAAAGTTCGATCGAAGGAGTCGTCTTCTCGAAGCGCTTTCGACAAATTTACGACCGACTTTGGATGTATATCTGTCCGATAAAGTACGCTTCGCCTCGTCGGCGTTTTCTTCCTAGCGCTCGGTCCCGAAGCAGTCCCAAAGCGGCGCGCGAGCTCGATGCTCCTTAAACCTTTGACGCGAAGCGCTTTCATCTCGAGATCACCTTTCTCGAAAGGGCTCGTCTCTCGGATCGTTGTTTCGAACGGACGAGGAGAGTGTGTTCGATTGGAATCGAACCGCGAATGTGCCCCCGTACGTCGGAGGTATAAGGCGTACGGTGTGCCAACCTGCGCCCGGAGTTGCCCCCGTCGCTCGACAGGGCGGGAGGCACCGGGATCGAGCAGCTAACGAGCCACGTTTTCTCCTCGCGGCGCGCATTATGCCGAGCGTTATTCGATTATCCCGCAACCGATCCCCTGGTACCGTTCCTCGACGCGGTGTTTCTCTTTTCCAAGCCTTAAACGCTCTACCGCCGGGCGCTCGCTTTCGCGACGCGTTCCTTGATAATTCGATATTCGCCGATGAGAGAAAACTAATAAAGCGAAAAAGTCACCGCGGCTCGAGTACCCGATAACCTAATAACGTTAGGTATTTGCCGTAAAATGACCGTGATAAATCCCTCGTGCAATTCTTCGGCTGCCTCGTCGCGATGCGGTTCCCGCCGGCGGTCCTTATTAAAGTCATCCTCTAACAAATCGGCTGCACTTCGTTCTCCCTCCACTCGCGCCCTACATCCAGCGATCGGGGGGCACACGGCTGGCTCGATTTCGAGCTCGCTTTTCGCCCGATCGGCGACTCGGATGGATGCTCTATTACGTGGCACCGATCTGAAAAAACGGAATAAAAGAAAAAACGATATTTAGCGGATATCCAGAGGTTCGATTCCGACCGATTCCCGTTGCAGGGAATCGCGTCACGTCGGAAAACTGCTGGCCATCGGTATTCAAATTCGACGGAACATACGATGGGACACTCTCCGCTCCATGCTCCTCCATGACGCTAGATTATTGATTTTTGAGCGAGGCTTGGTCGGGTGGCCGGCAAAAAGTATGCCAAATGGAATATTCCGGGCCGTTCCTCGACGCGGGGCGGTCGAAAATTTCCGCGAGGCCGTGGGAGGGTGCTGGGTGGCGACGGGGTGGGCCGGTAATTTCGGGAGGGAGGAGGCCGGGCTAATATCGTAATGGCGATTCCGCGTATACGGAATGCACACAGCCGCGCGTGCCGCTGACACGGAAATTCTCTCAATGCGCTCGCGTATGTGCCATCGTCCGCATATAGGCGCGCGTGCTTACCTCGGTGCCCGGTGAAACGTTGGAGGAGAGGTCGAGCGAGGCGACATTCGCGTTTCGCTCTGCCGGATTTCGACAACGCTCTGCCGGCATCATCGACGCACGATCCTTTGATCGATCGCCCGTGGAAACGCGTTCCCCTGATCCTGCAGCGTTCCATTCTCATCCCGAAACGGTGCTACCGGTACTCGAGGATCGACCGAATCCAGGATCCATTTTCCACTCCAACTCGCTAATAGGCTCTCCCTGTCGCTCGCTCGCGCTCGCGTCTCTCGGAAAAAGTAGTCCCCGTCGAGGAAAATCTTCGTGGACCGTGCGTATTTGCCGGGAAATCCGTGTACCAGAGTTCCTCGGAGAATGGCGCAACTCTACGGCCCGCTCTTGCAAGGTGTACGTCGGCGGTTACGACGATACACGATAGACGACCGAAAGAAAATTAACGCCTTGTTCGCGATGAGTATATTTATTAGGAGCATCGTATCGGCCGACACGTTTCTAGCCGCTGGTCGCGGAGCTATCCGAAGCTGCACGACCGGACAATGGGTACATCGAGCAATGTGTCCAACGTCGAGGCTACCTCTGATTAGTCCTTTGTCGGTGTAGGTCAATACCGAGCCACTGTGCCCTAGCCGACTATCCCCCGGCTGACCGCGACTCGTGCTACCGGTGGGAAGATCTCGATAGGAAAATTGGAGTCGGTAGCCTCGATCGATCCGTCATTTACGCAAATCACTCTCGGTCTCCGTTATATTACACCATAATGCTTTCCCGCTTATCGAACCTCGGAGGGCGGGCCAAGCGGATATTCCGCTCGAAATCAATTTTCTTTCCAAACCGTTTAACGAGGTTACGTAGCTTTGCGCGGACCTCGTCGCCCATCGACCGATCTTCCAACCGGTAGGAACGTTGAAGGGCACCGTCCAAAGTAAGACGGAGAGAGCGCTATCCCAATTTTGCCGGCTTACATTTTGCGTCGTTAAGCACGAGAGTCGTCGAGCACGAGGATGGAAGAGTAACGCTCGGAGCAGGACGTACCAATACCGATCGCTCCTCTCGCCGCCGCTCGGCATCCTCCTATCGTACTTTTGATATAACGCAAAGAGCGAGAGTAAACGATGGTTAAGCGTGGTTAGGAATGCAAATGCCCCTTTATTATTCCCTTTCCGGGAATTATTGTCGCGGCCCGTGGATCCTGCAGGGAGGAGAGGTTGGGAAACTTTCGTTAAAAGTTTCCAATCTGCATTTATGAGGTGCCAAGGGGGAGATTAATCGAGTCGCATCCGGAAGGATGGCGAGGAGAGAGTCGGTGCCGAAGAGGGACGCGAGTAACTCCTCGTTCAACGCGTCGTTACGTCGAGCGTCCAAGTGGGCGAAGAAACGGGTTTGAATATTTATCGAACGGCCACTGGACGAAGGCCGAGCGATCGTTAACGGCCGAGGGTGGAGGGCTTAAGAACGGGGAATAGAGCGCGCGAGACGAGTAGGCAGGCGAGGAGCGTCGAAAATCAAACGATTCGTCGCCGTCGGTTCGCAGGTACGAACTACGCTCGAGAATCGAGCGTCGGCGCGTCTTCGCGTTTACGTACAATCGAGACGCAACCGTCAAAGTTTAATCGAGGATAAACCGTTTAGCGCAGGGGCAGCGATGAACGAGGACTCGCGAGGCAAAACACTCGCGCACCGTCGATCAAGGATACCGTAATTTGGCGCCGGAAGGTCATCGGCCTTTCGCGTCGGCCAACCATCGATGTTCGATTCCCGAGCAGATTCTCGTTTACATCCTCCGAAAGCTCACGCTGCCAGCAATCGGACGTTCCCATTGAAGCGAACGAGGGCATTGATTTGGGAAAAAGAGCATCCACCGATCATTCGCAAACAACGAAGCGCGACATTGTCCGCTCGTGGTCGCAACATCGCGGGAAGGAGGAAGAGGAAGAGGGAAGGAGTGGGCACGGATCGAGGGGAGAAAAGGAGGTTGCGCAGTTTCCTCGCCGAAATCGAAGTGGATCACGGTCGGAGCTAGGAGGCTTAACCCGATTCGCGGATGGGAGGTTTCGCGGGTATTTCCGAAGGGGCTCGGATCGCCCTCCTCCGTGGCGCACGGCTGTACATCGTACGGCTAACCGAGACGGAAAAGCCTGGAAATAACCGGTGGAACGGCGATGGATCCTACCGGGAAGGGGGTCTCGATTAAACGGTCGCCTCGTCGGGCTCGTCGGCTCGTCGGCTCGTCGGCTCGTCGACCCGTCGGGGCCGGCGACGAGAGCTGGCGGATCTCCGAGGAACGAGATAACCCCGGCCGGCCTTTCGACGAAGCACGCCTCCTTCCTCGGGTTTACGCGCTTTGCCGGATCCGAGTCCCGCCTCGAGTGACGCTCGGCCCCGATTCCGGCGGGCAGGAGCGCCGCGGCCTCTCGACGCCCAAGGCGAAGCCGCTGGCGAGGATCGGTGCGTTGATCCTCGTCGGAATGCCCGACCGAGATCGGTCCTCGCTCGGAGACTCCCCGCGAGGCTCGCTTGGCCAATGGCTCTGCCCAAAGAAATCCTGCCTCGGGCATCTCCGAAGGCAGGGTGCGAGGCGCATCTTACCCGTCGGCCGGCAGGCGCTCTCCATCGAGATACGTATCTCGCCCGCGATCTTGGCGAGTAGCTCCGAGAGAGGGAGCGTTTAGAAATTTCATCGGGAATGACGTAACGGCGAACGATGGTCGCGGAAAGGCTTTGCCCGCCGCGCGGCAGAGACTCGATGCCCGATCGCCTTCGCCTCGATACCTCATATTTTTCCGTCGTCCTCCGACCCTCCCTCGGCCGTCCCTCGTAGGGGCTTTCGCCGGAGTCCGCGCGCCTCATCCAGGCCATTCCTGTTTGTAGAGTCGCGTACACCCGTTACTCGGCTCGCGCGCGCGCACGAGTAGAGGGTAAACATAACCGTTTCCGTAGGGCGCCTCTTCTGGACCATCCGACACAAAGCGGGAAGAAACGTTCGTGCAAATGCGAAATGGCCAACTTTTCTCCTGGCGAACTCGACGGCACAGCCCCGCATCGGCTTCCATTCCTCCTCCTTCACCCTCCTCCTTCCAACCCCCCTCCTCCCCTCCCCTCCCCTTCCCGACCCTCGCGCTTGCCCTTGCGCTCGGGCCCTTTCCTCGCCTCATCCTTCTCCAGCCTCTTTCTGGCGAGATTGCTCCTGCGAGCGCGAGCTCGCGGCCCGACGAGATTTACCGCTTTCTTCCCCCGACGTCGAGAAGTAAACGAGAATAAATCGAAAGCGAGGATCGTGCCGCGACGCGTCGCGCCGCTACCGCGCTCCGGAAGCTCGAAAATTAAATAAACGGAAGCGTAAACCGTGCCGCTACTTTTTCCAAATCAACGTCACGTCCGAGAGGCGCGGTTCCACCCTCCTTTTCCTCGTTAATCAAATTGGAGGAAAAACGGGCTATCGATCGGAAGAGCCTGGCCCTGGCGGCGAACGTGGAAGAGCTTTCGGCGGTGAATCTCGAAGTCAACGACCCGTGGCTCGGGACTTAAAGGGGAGTACAAATTTCGAGGCGATCGCACCGAATTTATTCGCGAGTTATCGTTTTAGAAACGAAAAGGGGGAGAGACGTCGTGGAGAGGAGCGTGCCCATTACACCTTTGAGCCCCCGACGTTTCTCGTTTTTCAATTCTCTTCGAAGCCCTTTCGCCCGCGCGAGAATCTTATTCCTTCGAATGAGCGGGACGCTCGAGAGGGGCGAAACTAAAAGGCGATACGCCTTTTCTTCCCTGCAAGGGAATGCCGTGCAAGATGACGGGGATCGGGGCGTAGTCGATGGGGACGTCGTATTTCTGCAAGGCCGCGTGCTCGAGGCGTCTCGCGCCGTGTACAGGACGCGAGCTCGGTTTCGCGCAGGATATCCGGAAAACCTATCGACCCTTAACTTTGACAGAACGTATCGCTTTACGGCGTATCGTTCGCGTTGGTTTATCCAGCGCTCGCACATTAGGAGGCAGCTTCGCTCCCGAGTTGGCGGGCCGACTCGAAGAGCCCAAGCACTCGGCGCCATTCGGGTTAATAGGGAGAAGGGCGATCCGCGTTGGGGAAAAATGGTTCGAATCGAAGGAGCGTTACAGGGGGGAGCAAACTCGTTGCGAGATGGAATCGCTTTTCGAAGGTACGGAAAGTTTGGTTGAAAATTTCACCTTTTAACGCGCAGCGCCCTCGAGGGCGCCATGCGCGTGCACACGCTCGACCGTTCTACGTGGATGGAAAACCCTTTGAATTTCACGGTATTCTACGGGCCGCTTCGCTCTTTATCGGCCCTACGAAAAACTACCCTTTGCCGGAAACTTATTTCTTCGGCCACCGACGGAGAGGTATGGAAGAAAAGAGGCGAAATGCCGAGGGAAAGGGGCGGTGCTCGCGGTAGAGTTGGAAGCGTTCCTGGCTCCACGTATGCTCTTGTTCACGACTCCGTGTATTATGGTCCCCCTACCCATACTCTTTAACCATCCGACCATTCACCTTCCGGCCCACTGAATTCCCCCACGGTATTTACAACTCGAATGTTCGAGAGCATCCTCTGTGTACGCGCAGGTGAGTATAAATATACCTGCCCGCGTATATCTGTCCTTTCACGGCAGCGGCTTCGATCCGAAACGAGCGACGATCCACCGATTCGAATAATTCCGACTCCCTCCCTCTTCCTCCGACCTTTCCCTTTTTTTCCATCCCGTCCCTCGACGATCGTCCGACTTTTACGCCGCATAATTTGACATTAATATTTACATCTTGTTCGCCACGAATCGCCGAAGGTGGGCTAAAGGCGCATTTGCGCAAACGCGCGGCCCAACGAGCGGAGAAGGGACGGTCGAGAGAAGAGATTTTTGGAGGGATTTTTGCGAGCAGGGGCGTCGGGGAAGAGGGCAAGGGCGGAATATCGGAGAGGCTGGGTGGTGCCGAGACCGTTTCCGATTCCACGTATGTTCTTGCGCGCCGGCCGTGTATTATGCCGGCCCCTCCTTTCGACTCTTTCTATAGGACCATCCGCCTTCCGGTCCACTAGATTCCCTCGCAGTATTTGCAACCAGAATCTTCAGCGGCTGCTATTTGTCCCGATATTCCCCGCGGGGAACTTCACCTCGAATGGTGCGCGGCCCTCCTTCCCGCCCGCCCGCCCGCCGCGCCGCGCCGCCCTGCCTCTTCCCATCGCCAGATCTATCCACATACCCGTACTTATTCGCGGACTTTTAGACGGGCTCCGCAGCCCGTACATCGGCCGCCATGTCCAATCGTTGGGCGATCCCACCGAATCCCGCGTCCCTCGAGGATGGCCAAACTTCCTTCCCGATATTATTCGTGTCCGCCCAAAGGCCGAGCGCGCTCGATGGGAGTGATTTTTTTGGTAGAGCTTCGTCTTACCGAAGGCCCTTCACGGGGCGTTCGGCGTAGCTTTCTCGCTCCGACGGCCAACTCCCGAAGGGTAAAGGCTGCAAAAGGAAGATCAGCGACGGTCGTGAAATATTTAACGTTCAGC
Organism: Ampulex compressa; assembly: GCA_038496175.1. NCBI lineage: Eukaryota > Metazoa > Arthropoda > Insecta > Hymenoptera > Ampulicidae > Ampulex > Ampulex compressa. The sequence goes on along the minus strand of JBCFXI010001374.1, from coordinate 24,350 downwards.
GGGCGACGAGCCATCGATCGACTTTAGACGGTAGACCGAACGGCTGGCTGGACGAAGGACGAATATCGAAATAGCGCTGCACGCTCGTTACCTCGCATTCGTCCCGATCTCCCAACCCCCTCTCGCCCCTTTTGCAAATTTTCCTTAGGCATTTCGCGACCGACGCAGAGGTGTGCCATTAAGCGTGTACCGTGCCCGAGGAAAAATGCACCTCGCGATTCACTCGAATTTCCATTAAATTCGATTCGCTGATATTTGCGCCGGAGCTTGTCGAAATACGGCCACTTGGAGGAAATTCCTAGAATAAACCTTAGGCGCGAATACAAAATAGAGACTTAACCTAAGAAAGCGGATAGAATTTAAATTCCACGAACAAAGCCCAGAAGCCGGAAGCGCAATATGTGCCGGTTGAGATTCAAAAGTTACGGCATAAATTCGGCGGTCGGTACGAGATTTTGGAATCAAAGTTTACGTACTTCTATCTCCCGCGGCGGCGGCCCTGTCGGTTCTTGAAACAGAATTACCCCGCGGCTAAATTCCACCGAGATTGCCTTTGGCTACCGGAAGAAGCCGGGTCAGAAGTTATCGCGAGTCAAGTTTGACCCGGCAATTCCTTCGCTGCGCGTTAAAATATACCGCTCGCATAATTTAAACGTTAAGGCGCCTACGCTCGGTCGCGTATCGCGTCTGGCCGATGAAGAGAACTTCTCGCAGGATCGCGCCTTTCGAATCGCTTTTTTGGGATTTTCGCGGAAGACGCGTTTTCGTTCTCTGCTTTTAAATGACCACGATCTCGGCCTCGCGGCCAAAGTCCTATAAAGTATAACCGTTTAAAGTAGACGAGACGAGCGGCCGCGTCCACGGCACCGCGCTCGAGCCAGAAATAACCGCGGCTCTATTCTCAATATTGCACAATGCAATTTCCATCGTGTACACGCGACCCAGGGTGCTGCAGCTATGCAATCGCCGCGACCTGCACGTTTCTGCCGCAAAAAGGTATTCCTTGCACCGTTCGGTATTTGGAAGAAAATATCGCGCGAATCTCCATCCCTGCCCTGCCTACAGCCCTCTCGCTCTCTCCCTCCCTCTCTCCGTCCACTTCCCCTCCAGATTTGACATTTGCATTTGACGTTGGCGTTCTTGCATAAAATGTGCCATTTAATCTCTCGATCGCCATCGTACATTTTAAAGTCCGCGCACCGCGCATTCCGCCCCCGAAGGAGGCAGCACATCCTTCCGGACTGTCCCCGATTTCTATTTATGATATTTACTCGAGCAAAGCTTCGATGTAAATCAAAGGGCGTGGGAAAAATGCTTTCCGGGCAGGGAGCGAGGAGCATCGAAGGAACGCGCGTCGGTGCTCTTCGGCCTTAATCGGATCGAGCGAAGATCCGCGCGGAACGCTACGCGGCTGACTCAGTTTAGCAGGACGAGAAGGCTCGTCGCTTTAATGTTTCAGAGGGTAAATATTACGCGCACCGCCTTTCGCCGAAACATCCGTATCCCGTGGCTTAACCGGACAAGACTCCTTACCCGACGATTGGTACATCTCGTTTCCGTAGGGAACCCCGATCGTAGCGGTGCATTCCGGTTGGCCAGATCGTCCGGGAAGGTGGCTCATCGCGCGATTAATAAAACATCGGCGGCCGCGTATCTCGTAGTCGCGGATACAGCGAGTCGGCCGCGGTAACCGTAGTGCAAGCTCGGTCCCGCGTTAATTCCGGCCGGAAGTCGCCGGAGGCCGTGTCGGGCACTTTATACGCGATATCATCCCGTGGTGACTCTGCACCTGGCCACTCTCCTACGGTCAGGACCAACGCCAGGCGGCGTCCCCTTTGATTTACGCTCCCCGAGCGGCCAGCCTCGCTCGTCGATCCGAGCATCGAGAGGCCAGCCTCTGCTAAACGCCAAACACTACTCCCGTAATCGTAAGATCACCGCGGATACTTTTGCACCGCCAGGACGATCCACGAACGCGATAGATGGCGATACAACCAACGAGAGTGCAGAATCAAAGGTCCGTTCGCGGGCTACGCGAGTCAAGGTTGCGTCGCGTCGCGGTTTACTCGACGTCTCGGATCGGATTACGGATACCGATGCGAGACGGCCTACGATCGGAGTTATCGGTCGAGATTCGGTGCTCGCTGCACTAGGTAGGCCGCGGCCTATCGAGCGCGCAACCGAGTCGAACATTGGTCTTGCGTCGATATCCTCTCACGATGCTCTCCCGGATCTCGGAATAACCGATAAATAGCCGAGTAGGAGAACGCATCTCGTCGCGTTGGTCCTGCCGACTATCCAGGCGCTGCAGGAATAAATAATGGTGGGTCTTGGAAGGGGCAGGGGGAGGAGGCGACGCTCGGCGAATATCGCGAGGCGGGCCAAGAGGATCTCGAAGGGTCGTGAAAATAGCGAGAGACGAGCAGAAGGGGAGGACGTGGGTCGCGAGGATGCCTGGCGGGAAATTTGGCGGACGTTCGAGGCCGGCTTTGACGTCGAGGTCGGACGGACGGTGGGAGGGAAGGATGTTTAGCACCGCGCCGGGCAGTTTGATCTCTCCGTGTAGCCCCGGTGCGGCTCGAGCTCCAGGACGAGAGACTCGAGCCGGAGGCGGGCGGAGCGAAGTAAGAAACGAGGTTGCGATCGCTGGGGAAATTTAGCCGCGCTCTCTCGGATCGACTCGTTTTGGGATTTACTTATTTCATTTAACCGTCAAACTTTGGCGACTCGGATCGGCGCCGCTGCTCTTTCCCCATCCTTGTCGGTCGAACTTATCGGCCTTCGGTCCTCCTTACGCCCAATTTCGGCCACGTCCCGGAGAAGGGGGCCGTCCTCGACGCTGCGGGCTAGGACTCGAAAAATTCTCCCTTCGAATTGGGATGCTCAAATTCGTCGAGCAGCTCCTCTCGAGCCTGTGCGCAGCGCGGAAGACGAATCGTCGAAGGCTCCTCCGGAAGGTACCGAGCGGGCTTCCGATGAAAATTCCGAGAGGCAGGCCGCAGATCGGGCAGCGATTGCGCGAGCCACGTCCGCGGTGCTTCCGAGCATCGTCCCTCGGCCCCTCGCGCCCCGGCCACCACCGCCGGCGGCACCTCCGGCCTGCGATTAGCATTGATTGGCACTCGATTTAACCTTGACATTCGGCCGGCCTCGGCCGGGAAGGCTCGGGGCGGAGGTCGAAAATAGAAAGCCGGGTGCAGGATGCACGCGAATACTCGTGACATAAATGGGTGTACTTAAGAAGGCGCGGGCGCAAAGGGGGTGTTCGTGCGAGCGCACTTACGTCTACCCTTATCGATTCCGTGGCATAGGTGTACCACGGGCATAGCCATCGCGCGCACGAAGGAGCTTCTTTGTCCGCAAAGATTTACGCGTCCTTGGGATGCCGGCGCCATTCACTCCGGCGAGCACGAGAACGTCGAAGGGTCCTTACGTAACCGTCTTCCAACCGGCGACCTGCTCCACTTTTCGAACAAGAGTTTGCTTTTAATTATCCCGTACGTTTAGCGACTCCCTGCCCTCGCTGCTCGGGATTTTAAGTAAACGTCTTCAACTTCCGAAGATGGCTCGAGCCTCGCGGACCACCCCTCCTCCGGGATCGTCCTCCGCCCACCCTCTCCGACCCTCTCGCCCGCTCCGCAGGCTACGTATCGCGCGGAAAATTGTGCAAAAACTACGGGCAGGATTCCAAGTTGGAATCGACCGTACGGAAGCGAAGTGCTCTCGAGACGATCCGTCATTTCCGCCGGTTACCCACGCTTGCCCTCGTCGGCCATTCGCGTACGCGAGGATGCTTTACCTATCCGATTGCTTCGGGAACCTCTTTCGTTACCAAAGCGGACGTCCACATTTTTGTTCGTAACTACGCGCAATCGGCGCGGGCCGCGTTTTTCCCGCTCGCTCGATGAAACGTCCAACCGCGAGCGTCCACGGAGGCTGCGTGTCGGGACTCTTTCGCTTTAACCTTTATCGCGTCTACGCGGGGCGCTTTCTTTCAGCCAGGTTACGGATTCGCGCTACGCCATCGATCGTTCGCTTCTTCGAAAGGCCGAGCGTAGGTCGAACGGTTCGAGACTGGACGCGCTTTACCATCGCGACGTCTACGGCGCACGTTATTTAAACACGATGTACGCGCTGCCTGTGCATTCCTGCTACAAACTCGGAATGGGTAAGGGTCTTGCGCTTATGGGAATCCAGTGCGTACGTTCGGCCGACGACCGATTATTCGCCTCGCTTCTCCGTTCTCGGCGAGACGTTGGTCGTGAAGGAGAAATCTGTCCGGTAAAATTGCCCCTCGCTTCCTCGCGCACACGCTTCGGGAAGGCTCCGAGGAAGGAATGCTCGCGAATAGCCCGGGACCCCGACCATCGGCCGAGATAAGAACGGTAGGCGGCGGCAATTGTCAGGGCGGACCAATCGCGACGTCGGCGGGAAGCAGCGCGAGCCGAGTGCCGAACTAACGATCGATTAATCCATCGATCAATCACGCGGTCCTTTCGGGCCATAATAATGGTCGATGGCCGGTGGCCTTTGGGCCGCGGTCGACGGCTCCGTTGTTTTTAAATTCGAGACTTGCGCGGTCCGGAACACTGGCGCGTGCAGCGAACGAGAAGCTTTTCGAGAGAGAAAGCGGGGAAAATGGTCATGGTGCAAATCGACGCATCGCCGGATAAATCATCGGCCGTGTCAGTTGGGAAATATAATAGCGGAGAAATATTACGCACAGTTCCGGACGCATCGTGTTTTTCAAATTTGGCCCGCCGATCATTTCGTCGGCCTATCGGAATCGGTGGATCGACTTTGAAGCGACGAAGCGAGGAAGAAGGCGGCGCAAAAATCGATGAGGTAGGAATAAAGCGATCGGCGCGCGAGGGAGAACCGAGCGAAAGCTCGTTTCTCGATACGTTACGGTCCGCCTTTCTAATATCGGGCCACTCCATCCGGCGGGGCTTTATGGGCCGATGGAGTTCATCCCGATCGAAGATGTCAGCACGATCGTCTCGTAATCCTCTCGGGCATAGGAAGCAATTCCGCGAAAGAATTAAGGAACGACGAGCGGAACATCCCGCGGGACATCTCGCGTTCGATCCTCGCGGAGATCGTTTTTGAGCGGCCGCTGGCAATACTTTGCTCTCTCATTACCAAGACGGGCCAAGCGAATCGACGAAGCGCGTTGGAGGTGTTCCGATCGTAGTCGGGGAGCCAAGCTCCTTCGGCCGAAGAGCAAGAAACACCGCGTATCCCATTCGGGGCTTAGTTTCGTCCGAATCGAAGGTCGGACAGCCCGGCGGTCTCGCGATCCTTTTGGGAACACGAGGGAATATTCGAGGAAAGAATTAGAGAACGAGCGGAGCGAGTCTCGTGGGATTCGCGAATCGGGCCACCGCGCGAAAATCCATTTTTGGTCCGCCCAAGTACGTGGAATTTACCAACGGTAATATCCACGTTAATGGTAATCGGCCTAATTCCGCTTTCGTATCCAATCCTTCCCTCCTCGATCGGGATTCGCTCGATGCTACGTGCGCCGATACGACGACGCCGATTCGAGAGCCCCCTTTAATCCTATCGCGAGTGTAGAAAAGCCGCGGGCGACCATCTCGATCCTTCGATTCTCCTCTCGCGATTATCCGAAACCTTGGGGTTACCCTGTGATATTTCGGAGATGGCGACTCTCGGAGAATATCGGGCGGGCTCGCCAAATTCTGGATTTGGAGCCCTGCCCTGGCCCGAAAAACGTTTAAGCGCTCCGAATCGGCCAGCCGGAGAGGAAGTAATCTGCGTTTTACCGGAAAGCGCCCTTCCCTTCGCCCAAAAAGCCCAACGAGCGCGGTCGAATCGTGACGCGTGAAAATCTACGATAGCGCCGATGAGGTCGGCTTCGATAATTAAACGCGTCGGAAATACGGAGGCCTCTCCAAGGCACGGGGACACGGGAACGATGGCGGCAGCTAGATCCGCATTCGCGATTCCAGGAGCTCGCCAGCGCTAAGGGATTCGAATAACGAAAAGAGGGACGCGATTCGAATGCGCTCGGCATCGCCGCAATTCTTTGCGCACCTCCCGATTCGCGCCTGCGTGCACGCCAAGAAGTATCCCCGCACTCGAAGATCTATCGCGCGAACGAACGACGTCTTCCGAGTCGACCTTAATTACGAAAACGAACGAACGACATGCCACTCACGTATCACCTCGTCGAAACGTACTGCGACGATGAAGCTTTCTTAACGAAGGACAGATTTTTTGCGCAAAATTCTCACCCCTCCCTTCGCTCTGTCCCCCTGCCGGCTTCCAGGATGCTCCAGGTGGATCCACGCTCGTAAGCTGGGTCCCCTGGCGCAACTGGCACGTTCTCGAGCTCTCGTTAAAAATAGGTTGCTTCCGGAAGACGTCTCTCCGAGGGCGGGAAGGTGGAGGGCTCGATTTTAATCAAGCCTCACACCTGGAATGCTTTAATCGTATTTTCATCGATTTCGACGGATACGCTTCCCAGGGCCAGCGGCACGTAGGCACACACAGGCACACGCGTATCGATCGTGCCGACCCAAATTTCCTCCTAACCGGTTAACCGAGAGACCGATTTCGATAGGCGGCCACCTCTCGCCAACTTTCGACGATAATACTCATCGCGGCTCATCTTCGTCGTCGCTCGCCGAGGATCGAGACGCAACGATCCGGCGTTGGGCGGGGCGTGGATAAGTACGGAATCCAGAGGAGGCCGGCAGTCGCGTCGACGCGCGTGCATCGCGAACGGGCTCTCCGTGGTCGTTCGTACGAAAGCAGCGGCCGCGATCGTCCCTCTGGCCAAGCCGAATGCGCGTTTTATCCCCGCAGAACCGATCGTTCACGTACCGCGCGGCCTTTGACTCTTCGGGCCAATTCCGGCACGTGGCCGGCCGAAAGGAATTAACGCGTTACTTCCGCCTCGATTTACCTTCATCGCCGCGTTAAAAATTATCCCCGACAAAAGGTCGTCGGAAAATCGCGTTTCCCGATGAACCTCGACCGGCGGTGAACGAGCCCGAGAGTATTTGAACGCATATTCGAAAACCTACCCGCTTAACGTTGCCCGATTTTATTTCACGACCGGCCGGCATCCGCTTTAATTCAGCCTGGCGCCCTGCCATGTGTGCCGGCAGAAACGCATAATCTCGAATGCGGGGCTGCGCGCGTGTACGAATCGCTGGCGTATCGGCGCGTTATAATTTGTCCAGCTGCAGCTGGGTTCTCGGGTAATCGGGTATGAACCTGCACGCTCGTCATCGCCACCGCCGGCATCCAGCCGAACGTTCGCGCGCGCTGCGAGCACGGGGATAGTCTCGCCGAGCATTAACCCCTGGCCCTGCCTCGCGACGGAGAGCCGCGGATCGGCATTCGGCCCCGAGCACGAGCGAATCCTTCGGGGCGACTCCTTTGGACGCTCGCCGGAGGCCGGCGAATAGCGAAACGCGGATCGAAACCTTTCGCGGACCTTTCGCGCCCTCCCAGAGCGATCGGGACTCGCTGACCGTCGATCGGCTCGCTGGCCCGACACCTTCGACTCGGCTGCCGAGAGCGGTTTCGCTCGCGGTTGCCTCGATCGCGGGAGGACCGATGGACGGGCGAATCGAGAGTCGAATCGATGAGCGCGAGAGCGAAGATCGACCGACGCGGCGGCGACGCGGCCGAGGACGGGGAGCGATTGTCGCCGAGGAGGACGAGGACGCTCGTCGCGAGAGGGCTCCGTCGCCGACTCGCGTGACTTTATTTCGTCGAAAGAGGCGCCGAGGGGGGACGCGTGACCGATCGCGGGGGAGTGCGTCGAGCGGCGCGAGAGCCTCGCATGCACCGGACTGCGGGCAGAGGGAGGGGCAGAGGGAGGCGGGAAGTGCAGGAGGGAGGGGCGGCGGAGGCGGGGGAGGGAGAGGGATGTGGAGACGGGCTCTTCGAGGCGGAAATCGAAGGGACGTAGGGGAACCGATGGAACGAAATTGGCTGTCGACGTACGGCGAACGAACGGGTAGATTCTTCGGGGCTGCACGAGCGAAGGAGGCCTGGAGATAGGGGGTTGGGATTCCCCGACGTCGTTAAGACACAATAAAATTGCGCGGCGCAAAGAAAAGGCCGCGAGGCAGAGATTGCCACGGGCGATCCCCCCGATCGTCTTCTTCTCCTCTCCCTCTCTTCGCTCCTTCGCCCCGCTCCCTTTTTTTTCTCCGCGGGGACAAAGTCGAGTGGAAGACGGCGGTGTCGCTCGCCTCGGGGCTCGCCCCCGCTGCGGCCCCTTCGATTTCGATCGAAGCGGCACGATAACGAGCATAAATTCACTCGGCCCGTGGCGTGACTTTCTTCCGCTTGGCACCGAAACTCCTTTGAAACCGTGCCAAAATTTGGAGAAAATTTGCACGGCAGCTTTTTCCCGACGAGAGTGATTTATACCCTCGACTCGCGACTCGTACCGCAGCCTCGATCCGCCGAGCTAATTCCTCGCCCCTAAAGCTCGTCTTCCCCCATCGCGGCTACGACCCAAGAATCCGATCAATTCCCACGACCGCCCCACTTTTGTTTCGCTCCTTCCCGTCATTTTGCCGGCCCTGCGCCCACCCCGAAGCCCGAGTTTTTACCGACGACGATTCGAAACGGGAAGAAAGCAAATTCGTTCCCGGCAATTTCCAAGACGACATCGTCCACGATTCGGTCTTGTCGATCGCGCGGTACTTTCCCTCATCGCGAAGGGGATTGGCCTCGAGTCGCGGTACAGCGTCTTGCCGAAGCAAAAAGTATCGCCTTATACCGACCTCGTACTTCCTCCGACCTAATCCCGTACCTTGGCTACGGATATACGCGCGCGCGTGCGAGTAACGAAGCGGAAAGAAAGAGCCTCTGGCGGTCTTCGATAACGATCGAAGGACGGTGCGAGAGAAATCGAATCGTAAAGTTCCGAGAAGAGTCGGCGGCTGACGGTTGGCCCGAGTAGAGATGCCTCTACCGGCACCGATGACTCCTTCCCCGCCCGATCGGACCAACGCCAATTCCTCGAGCACACCCGCCTCGCGGATGGCGATTACGGGACAGGGGGGCAAACGTCCGGCGGTAAACCTGCCGGGCTGCGTTTGCCGGCTTCGTAGAGATTCGTCCCTCTTGCGAGAGTCTTCCCGTCGTTCGGCAGTAGCCGGCCAAGCTCGGGAAACTTTTGGCCGTTCGTAAGCAGGGGCTGATTCGGGGCTGATTTGGCTGGCGAAGCGGGCGATGGAAAAACAAGGGCCAATTCGGAGGCCGAGCGTTGGGGCTCGAGGTAGGGCCTAGGGGGTGAGAGGGAGAGGGTAACCGGCAGGTTTCGATTCGCTCTCTCGATGGCGCCCTTCGAGGGGCGGCCACGGCCCCGAGGATAATTACCGCGCGTAAACACCGATCATGCCCGCTCGCGGCTGATTACACGGAGGAATCCCGAACGGGCCGAGCTCTAGATTTTGCTCCGCCATACGAAATCCCGCCGATTTGTCCGGCCGGAAGTGACGAGGGTGAAATGGCCGGGCCCGCCTAAGGGAATCCCTGCCGGATTCCCGAACGTGGCCTCGCATTACGTCCGCGGCAGTAATTACGCACGAGCGATGACGTAATCGGCGGGGAAATGCCTCCGGCAGAGCACTCCTGCTTACCGCTCTTTCCAGCGCGCAACCTCGCTCACGCGTATCGACCTCTGCCCCATCGCCGACCGATCCTCGATGACCGGTCTCGATCGCACGCTCGCGAGGCTGTGCGACCACGACGCTTGCGCAATACCGAAAGGGGGCGAGAGAGAGAGAGAGAGGGGGGGGGGAGAGGGAGAGAGAGATAGAGAGAGCGTATGGGGTAAATTAGCTCCAGGACGTACGGGCGTTTCGACAGCTCCGGATTTTTCCCATAAGGAAGAGGAGACGAGTCGCGGTGGACGCGGTCGTTGCGATCCCAGTCGTCGAAAGCGTAGTTGCCGTGGGCGCGAGAGCGGCGGTCGCGAGGTAATCGTCGAGGGAGGGGGTGGGGGTGGGGGGGGGG
>JBCFXI010001374.1:0-14331 GCA_038496175.1 Ampulex compressa | reverse complement strand
CGCCCCCCCCCCCCCCCCCCCCCCCCCCCCCCCCCCCCCCCCCCCCCCCCCCCCCCCCCCCGAAATGCGGCGTGCGAGTAAGCGCATAAGCGGCGCGGCGGTTTGACGTGCATATACGTGCACTATCGGGATTCTGCAGTGCAGGTGCTCGCTATGTGGGCCAACCTGCTACGGCGTGCGCGCCTCTGGCACGGTAACGTGGGAAACGCAGATAACTCGGAGCGACTGGTAATGCGAGCTCGTGCCTCTCCGGGTAGGGCCAGAGGTGGCCCAATAGCGGCCAATGGCCTTTACGGCCAACGGCAATCGGCCCTCCCGAGCGCCGCTATGCCAGATATCACCTCCGCCTAATGCCATTCCGCCCGTTCGCCTCCAAAGGCGGCCCCTTGTCCACCGAAACCGACGCTCCCGATGGAGTGTTCGCCGCGAAAGACCGCCGCGGCCAACCAGCCAGCCAACCTTCCCGCCGATCGACCTTCCGCTCGGCTTCCTTCTCGAGGCCGATCCTCGTCTTCGCCGACGCTCGCGGCGCGATCGACGGAAATTCGATCTCCCGTGGGGGGCCGAGATCGCGTCGGCGATGCGAGAAAGGGGAGGCTCTTCTCGTGGACGCCATTGAGCTACTACCCACGAACGGACGTACTTACCGCTGGAAATAAAACCGTCGAGAGCCCGACAGTCCGGAGTTTCGGTTCGAAAATTATGAGGACGCGAATCGGCCTCGTCGTGGTCGCCGCTCGGCGGGGCAGGGGGGAGGTAGGTTTCCGGGTAAAACTTCGCGAATGTGCCGAGTTTAATTAAGGTCGATCGATGTCGAGCAGTTTTCAAACGTATGCCCGAGCATGCGCGCGAGAAATTGAAGCGCGTTCGAGGAAAATTTGCGCCGGACTCGCGGCTGGTCGCGTCGATATCGGATCGATCCGATCGAGCTTCTCGTTCGGTGGAATCGCTCCTCCCCGCCACCCTCGGGCGCGGGTACGTATCTCGATGACGTTGCGTCCCACCGAAGAAGGTCGATCCACCTGTGCGGGCCGAGGTATCTCTCTCTCGAGAGACCCCTCTCGCCCTCTTCGACTCGCGAAGCGACCATCGTCCTGGCGCTCGACGAGAGCCGATTCTCGAGCGAGTCCCTCGCGTGCGCGAACCCTCGCCCGATCTTTGGCCGCCGATCGTAGGAAGGCACGGGCTCGAATCGTCCCAGCCTCGAGTCTCGGCAGACGGCCGGAGGTGAGAGGCGAGGAACGATGGAAGCGTTTAGAGCGTTCTCGGCCAGTAGCGTCGCGACGGCGTATTGATTTAATGGAACGTCCGTCGAAGCATCGAGTTTGCAGTTTCCAGCCGCGAGGCGGACGTGCACGATGGGGAATCTTCTCTCGCGCGCTCGCGCTTCTCTCAGCCCCGCGACCTACGCGCCACCGCCGAAGGAATCGTCCCCCGTCGAAACTTTGGTCTTTAACGACCGGCCGGTTACGCCATTCGCTTCTGGCTTTGATGGCCCGCTACCGGCAACTCTCGCGGCTTTCTCTCGATTTCACGTGCAATTCCGCCTGTAAACGTTATTTCGGAGCTTCCTCCCCTTCTCCCGCTATGCCGGCGCTCCGGGCGAGGAATCGTGGCCACGTCCGCGCCAGTTTCTCCGATGCGACTCCGTGGATCGTGACTCCGAGTCGGTTTGCATACCCCGGGGAAACCCACGTCCCACGTTCGCCCTACCTTTCTCCTCTTTCCTTTGCACGGCTGCCGGAAATTTCCTATCCACTCGCAGCGGTGGGAATTACGCCGGGAATACGCGGAGAAAAACGCATCCGAGACGGATCGCCGGACGATCGCTCCGATCGGCCGATCCCGCTACGCTGCTACGGGAGACTTTCGCGAGGCGAAACGCCGCCTCGGGAGATCGCTTCGACGAAGGGGGGGAAGGAAGACGTTTCGTTCATTTTGACCGGCCATAATCGAGGCCTACTCGAGCTCGTTATCGGCCCGGCTTCCCGGAGGAAGAAGCCTCGGACAAAATTGCGGTGTCGGATTTTCTATCCGCGCGGGAGGCGGCATACCTTTCCGTGCCCTTCTGTTTCGGCGTATAAGCGCGTCATAAATTTGAGCCGGGCCGCCGCCGGCCGCCGCCGGCCGCCGTCGGTTGTTTTATGCTCTCTGGGCAGGAACCTGGCCGGGTAATTCTGCAATGCGGTCGAGACTACCTATATCCTTCTCCTAACCTCCTCCCCCTTTGCTCTTTTCAACCCTGTCGCACCATCCTCCTCCTCCCACCTGCCTTCCAGCCACTCCCCGCCTCTCCGCCGCCGCCGCCGGCGCCGCGCCTAACGAGGCGAGCGCTACACGATGGGAAAGATGCGCGTTCGACGATTCGGAAGGTTCGTCGAGAAGATCGGCCGACTCGCGGGTAAATCGGCTGGAGAGCGGAGCGGAACGCGAGAGCCGGGAAACCGCTTACCCCGAGAGCTGCGCGGGCTTCGTTGCGAGTGGATAGAAAAGTTTGGAGGGTGAGATTCGTTGACGGCACCCTGGAGCGTCGGGCAGATTCGGCCAGCTTTGGGAGCCGGTCGCGATCACGCGCAGCTCTTGCGACAGCGCCGAACAAAGCGAGAAAATCGAGCGACGCTTGTTTATTTATCTTCGATATTCTCCTCTCTTCAACGCGGAACTCGGGAAAACAACGTTTGCGGATTAACCAGGGGCGAATGGGAGATTGGGTGAAAGCAGGGCCGAAAGGAAAAATTTGACGATGATACGGCGCGACAGGGCCGCACGAATCGCATACGGTACGAGGACAGGGACGAGGAGTTCCATTCGCCTCTCGAAGGGTCGTCGTTGAAATCGTAAATAAGCCGCGAACGCGTCCAGCATTGCGCGTCGCGGTGATAAACCGTACGATTTCAGGGTCGAGTTATGGATACCATTTTCTCCTCTCCTTATCCTCATCTTTGTCCTCTTTCGAGCCGCTTCTCCATTCCGCCCGTCCCTCCGTCGGCGGTCCTCCCGCGGGGGGCGCTCGGCCCGTTGCACCGCTCGTTACTCGGAGCGGTGCACCCGTTGCGGACGAGAAATCGGCATACGGGAAGATGCCGCTCGGCCAGAGGGAGAAGCCATGGAAAATGAATGCGGCGAGATCGCCGAGCGTTCGACGCAACGCAAGTGGAACGTCGAATCTTGGCGAGGAAAGCGAGGACCGTGCGGCCAAAGACACGATTTCTCGCAAATCCCGGCTCTCATTAGCGGCGCGAGCTAGGCGACGTTCGGTCGAAGATACAGCCGGTAAGCCCTTAACGAAGATGGAGGACCGGAGTAAAATTCCAGTCGTCGTATCTCCTTGGCACGAGAGCGCGTAGAATGCCAGGAGAGCGGGAGAGAAAACTCGGTAGCACACGGCGGTAGTACGGCGGGTGGGAGTCGTTAATTTATCGGTCAAGCCGACGTCGCGCGTAGAACCGCAGAGGGGATTACGGGTGGATGCTGGGAAGACCTCCGCGGTAGCGAACCAAAGCGCATTCATCCGACCGATAATTTATTTATATCGGGACTTCTATTGTGGCTATTTTGCAGAAATTCCGTGCCGCCGGTCCGTGGCGCAAAGCGTTAATTTATGGGCCACTCTCGTATTTCACCCGCAGCCGTATAGGGGATTACAAGGATACGATACGAAAGGCGCACCGGGGGACGACGTGCCATCGAGCCCGAACCCGGGCTGCGTTGACCGTCGTTCCCTTACGCGCGCCTCTCGATCCAAGAATCGAGCCGCCAATCCTCTCCGCCTCCGCCGATGCTCGTTCCGCCGCGCCGAACGCGCTTCCTTCCTCCGTATACGCGCACCGAGTCCGTGTCGTTCGATCGGCTAGGCCGAGAGCTCGAGGTCGGTGAATTGGTCGGCGCGCTGCGCGTACCGCGCAGGCCGCTGCCGAAGGATATCAAACAAACGAACCGAAGAACGGGACGCTGATGCGCGGAAATGCTAATTCAGTAGTGCCGCGTCGCGGTCTCGTTGGTTCACGCTCGAAAGAAGTGGCCGGGGAAGGCAAGCGGCGAAATTAACCGGCGGTTCGTGCCCCCGTATCCCGCCGTGTCCCGCCCAGAGGATTAGAAGACGAGGGCAGAGTCGAGGTCTAGCCACGGCACCGGCTAGTCGACGCGGTAAATGCGCAACAGACGGTGTACGATATTCGAGCGAGAGCGGATCTGTCCCGCTCGCTGCCTTCGACCCGCGTCCTCTTCCTCTCTCGCCTTCCTCCTCTCCTCTATCCCGACGCTACGCGTAACGCTTTCGCATCCGCGAAAGCTCGCGCGGTTATTTCGATGAACGTCCAAAGGTAAGTTTCTTTTTCGGTTCGGATCGAGGACACTTTGGTTCCGATAAAAAAAAAGAGGGACGATCTTCCGCATGCCTTAGGTCCCCCACGATTTGGAAGTGGGCTCCAATCAAAAATCTTGTATCGTATAATTGCGGCGGTTTGCGTTGAAGCATTTAACGAAGAACGGGAAAAGGAAGACCTATAGCTCGTGCAACCCCCCCCCCCCCCCATGGAGACTCGCGAAGCCAAGTTCGATGAGTTTCCTCGCGAAGGAGAGATACTCTGATCGCTCTCGGGATGGATGGCGCATCCGTCATTTATTCAGTGCCGCGTTAACGGGCGCTCAAGTTTAATGACGTTATTATGCGAGAAACCCTCCGCTGTCCTCGGCCTGTTGGGAAGTCCGGAGGTACTTCCTCGGCTTGACGAGGCCGGTTTGGGCGCCGGTCGAGGAGCGACGCGCGTCGAGTGGACTCGGGGCCGAACGACGGTTTCGAGTCGTCCGAAACTAATAACGCGTTAAACGGCCCATTCCGACATTAATGACGGCCGGCCGGCCGGCCGCGGTTCGACTCGAGGGCCGAGGGCCGCCGATCGCATTGACCGTGGAAGGCTCGAAACGCGCGATGGAGATAAACGATCGTTCGGCCAAAGAATGCGAGGAAAGGTAAACGCACCGCGCACTCGCCCTTCGGTCTCCAACCCGGCAGTGGTGCCGCCAGGAAGCGCGCATACGTGACGTGCGTCCGCAAAAAAAATCGCGTTCGCTACTCATCGCGAGCAACCGCACGGTCGTTTGATCGGTGCAAAAGTGCGAGGAAGGTTCGATTTGAAGCGGCACGACGAGCGAAAGTGCGACGGGCCGTGGCGAATCTCCGCGAGGAGGCAAGACAAGGGGTGCGGAAAGAAGGGCGGCAGGGTGAGGGTGCGGGGGTGAGCGTGTATAAATTGGAGGGGCGGGCACGGGTGCGGGTGCGGGCGCGGCCAATCGAGGGTGTGCGACCAGAGCGCGACACTCGAGCGTCTCGCGATGCACGCGTAACCGGGGGCACGTAGGCGCGCCTCCTAATTGCGAGCCGCCCGCTCTATAATGGGATTTTCGGTGGCTTTCGCGGGAATAGCGGTGCGCCACGGCGGACGGGAACGATGGTTATCGCAACGATACGACTCTTGCGATATTCGCTGATTCGGACGCGCGTAATCGGCCGAGCGAAAGCAGCGCGAGAGGACGCGTCGAAATCCGTGGGCCGAGCGTTGCGCGCGGAATCCCGCCGTTTCGAGAGACGAATCGTTCGTTGGTCGCGCACGCCGCGAAAATAGCTCCCCGCCAATGTTTTCGAGCTTACGCAGCGGTACGTATCGTTCGAGCAACGACGAGGAGATCGCGATCTTCGTTGTCGCCAAACGAATGCTCGTTACGCGTACCGGCTCGTTCTCCCTTAACCATCCACGTATCATCGCGCGCATCCCTAAACGTGGTGATCAAAGGTGGATGAGGAGCGAGCGCAAGAATGGACGATCCACGGAGGTTGAACGATCATCGAAATTCCCCTGGCCCTCGGTGAAGGACTATCTCGGCTAGCCGGTTCCTCTTACGGACGCTCCATCGACGAGACGAGGCCAATATCTTCGCGGCAGAATTGGCCCGCCCTCGTCCATAATTAGCGCTAATTGCAAAACCCGACCGGCCGCGAATTCGCGCGCGATGGGAACAGAGCGTGCAATCGCAACTGGAACTTGGCCGAAACTTTGCGCTTTTCCCGACTCTCGAGTCGGCCGAGAGCGCAACTTTCTCGAGGAAGGAACAAAAAGGTGGAACGGCCAGGAAGAGAGGAGAGAAGCGAGCGGGACCATCTGTCTCCGATGAGGAAACGAGAAAATGGAAAAGGGGATGGTGCGGGTAAGGGAGGAAGGAGGGTCCGGAGATAAGGGTAAATAAATTTTCCACGGACCTTTGATGCGATCTCGAGTAATTATTCAGGACTGGCACCGCCAACGGATTCGTCTACCGGAAACTTTTCGTTCCTGGCAGCCAAGATACAAAAGGGAAAAACGTCAGGAGAGAGATTCGGGGAAGGAGAGTGGGGGGGAGAGGGGGGGGGGGCTATAGGGTCGCGAAGGAGCCATAATTTGTACATCCCCTCTCCCTCCTTTGCTTCGACGAAGATCCAAAGAAATACGTAGAGCAGCGGAGTGGAAACGCGGCGGACAGGTCTAATCGAATCGCATACGCGGAGCATGGCAAATAGAGCGAGCGGCCTACCCTGCTTATCCATTTCGCCTCGATTAGCGTCCGCGATCCCGATCGCCCTATGCGGGAGAGCAGGCAGCGATCACTACCCGATAAAGCCAAACTCGAAGATCGTCGCGGACGCGCGACGACTCGAGGACGATTGCCGCGCCAGGAACGAGACGAGAGCGTTACGTTCGAAGAGATGGCGGGATTTTTAACGAGGTTTACGCCTCGTACTTTGCCCTCGGCCCTCGGATGCGCGGTAAAATTCGTTAAACCGGAACGCGCCCGCAGTTTCTCCTAGAACGAACTAGTGTCTCGATGAAAGTCGTTCAAGGGCCGTTTGACAGCGCAGCCACCAGCGCGGGTGTGGAAGTTGCCGTAAGGTCGTCGCCGGGCGCGAGGCAGCCCTTACACCTATCACGTGACGATACACTCTCATTAAAATTCATAAGGCGACTCGCCCATTCCCACTTTAGCACCACCGACCGCGTGAGTCGCGTATTATATATTTATAGATGCCCTCGCACGTATGTATACGGAAAGGATACATGCGTAGGCATATATATATATATATGTATAGGGACGCCTTGCGCGACTCCGTTCGATCCAAGCGTACAACGCTAAACGCGCCTACGATCCGCACCGAAATCACGCTCGAAAATACCGCTCTTATCCGATGGTGGGCAAAGAGATCTTTGGGCATCGCGAACAATTTCGTGCATTTTGATGGGAAACGATCGCGAGGAAATATCGTGCATGCGGCGAGAACAGGCTCGGCCCAACGTACTTTGTCATAGTGGAAAATTGCTCTGGGGATTCGAGCCGTCGTAGGACGTGCCTCCGGAGGTTCCTTTCGTCGCTCGTACCGGCTGCACGTCCTCGAGGTTTTAACCGCGAACGTCGAAGACGACGACGTCGTGCTCAAAGTTACGCGCGCACACCTACGATGCGCCTACGCGAATCGTGCACATCTCCACTTCCGCGAGCACGCGCGCACGCACTAAACGCGAACGTCGTCTCGCGAGGAAAGTCTGCTCGAGCACGAACGGCCGATCCTTTTCGAGTAAGGACGACGCGGCAGGTGTCTATTTCCGCCACGCACGTTTCCCGCTTTGACCTCGGTCGCTCTTTGGTCGCGTCCGAATTTTTCCCCCCTGCGAACGCGTTGGAATCGGGCCGACCTCCCGGCGTTCAACCGGCTCATTAATGTCCGAAGGTTTTTATTCGCTCTCATCGTTCGTCGATCGTGTTTATCGACGAACGCTCAATGTCCGACAAAGCGCAGTACTGAGCGAATAACGTAAAACAGGGAAGAGCGCGTTGCATTTGAACCGTGGCAAAGTGGATTCCCCTTCGAGGCGATAAGCGCGTCGCACAAATCTCCATCAACGTAATGAACGCGCGGCGCGATGTGACGCGAGCGCGTGCCCGGCCAGAGTTGGACGTGGCGCGCAATTGTAAGGGCTCGACCCATCGAGGCTAGTTTCCGGCAAGTATTTACCTCGAACGCTCGATCAGCCTCGTACGCACGCACTCGCCTGGTCGAGTTTCACCGGCGATGACTCGGCATTAAAGTTGCCATCGACGACGCGTCCGGGGAGAAGGTAGTGGGGACGAGCCGTAGGAAGATGCGCAGCCCGAGCAGCTGGCACCACTTTTTGGGCTTTTCGACCCGTTTACCGACTGGCTAATCCGCGCGCATCCTTTCGATCCGATCGAATCCGATCGAAACGATTTGTCGCCCGGATCGCACGAATCGAGATTCAATCGATTCAGTCCACTCGTCATTATCGAGCGTGCGAGCTCGTAGCTGGCCCGCCGCTTCGATTTCTCGCGATCGATGGAATTCCGTCCTTCCTCCTCGACGAGATCGCGCGCGATGAAGAATTATGAAAAAAATCTACACGGGTCAAAGTCCGTGACGGGTCTCGTGTCACCGAGGGGATTACATTCCGCGAGCGCCGAAGGACGCCCGACACGAGCCGAAAGCAGATTCCGTCGGCTATCGGTGGGCGGAACTAGGCGGCGCATATTTCGAAGGGAATCGTCGTCCTCGCGCGCCCGAAAAAAGGGCACGGGCCGGCTCGGCGTAGAAAAAGTACCTTCGACTTTTTGGAAGGTACGACCGACTCACCGTCATCGATCATTCCCGGGCTGTTCTATAGGCGTCGTGCATTATTCAGTAGCGTTTCGACGTTGGCTATGCATAACTT
The DNA here is from genome assembly GCA_038496175.1 of Ampulex compressa. Classification (NCBI taxonomy): domain Eukaryota; kingdom Metazoa; phylum Arthropoda; class Insecta; order Hymenoptera; family Ampulicidae; genus Ampulex; species Ampulex compressa. Next base: position 5,578 of record JBCFXI010001374.1, on the reverse strand, counting down.
TTGTGGATGTTCACGCGGCCGCGGTCGTTCGAGCCCCTGCCCCGACTTTTCCTCGTAAGACGGAAACTCGTGTAGGTCGGGGCGCGCGCGCCCCTCCGACGGGAGCGTTTCGATAGCCGGATACGCCAATCGCCGCTTCAAAACTTTGCGGCGTCCCCTTTCCTCGGGCCACTGTCGAATGGAGCGTTTCAAATTGATATCTATCGCGACGCGCGCACGTTTCTCGTCTGTCGCACGCTTCCGGCCAGTCGCCTTCTCGGCTCGTAAAGTCGATCGAGAGAAACGCCGGTTTTCGAGGACGCTCGCGTGGCTCGATGCAACGCGAGGCGTTAAATTCATATAATCCTGCCCGGCACAAAGCGGCCAAGCCTCGGATTCTTCGATCGCCCGCGAGTTTCCTCGGCAACCCGAATCGCCGCGAGGAGCGCGTCGCGCCGATGTCATCGTTACGGTCGTCATCGTGCCGCGAAATATGAACGCGCTCGTTTTACCGCACGATCGGGAAAACCTGGTCGAGGCTAAACGCCCTTACGCCTCGCCTCGTTTCCCCGAATCCAAGAGTCACGAGTCTGGCTCCAGGGCGAAGCGTGGACTCGGCTTATCGCGCGGGTGCGCTCGATGGAGCGGAAGAACGCACCGCTTCGATCGATCGCCGAAAGAGTCGGCACTTTGCACGGCCTCGCACACGCCGGCTCGGTGGTGTGCGCCCCGGTACGCGGGTGCGCACGTAGGCGTACTTGGCACCCCCGGCGGTGCAAGACCACTCGACCGGCACGTACCGGATCCTTCAGACGTACCTACACGCCGGTAAATTATCGCCCCATCCTACCCGCGCCCAAGTGCGCCCCTCCCTCGCTCCGCTGCCCCCTCGCCGACACCCTCCTCGCGCCCTCCTCGCGCCCTCCTCGCGCCCTCCTCGCGCCCTTTTCGCGGCCCCTTTCGCGCCGCCTTGTCCTCGCTGGAAATCGGATTGGTAGGCCTGCGAAAGACTCGCGATCCCCAATGTCGGGATCTTCGGGATCGATGAGAGTTCCTCATCGTCGATGGGGAAGCGGCGCGCGCGATCCTGCGAACCTACCGATCCGAATGCTCGATTCGTCGATCGAAGGCCAAGGGTGGGGAAGCGCCTTTGGAAAAATACGCGCTAGCCGGTTGGTTTTTTGGAGAGGATCAGCGTGGAGCGCGCGAGCGTTTTGCACGATCGCGCTGGCCCTCTATGCGGATTAGCTCTGATCGTTCCTCTCGCTACTACGGTCCGCCCTATCCAGGCACGATCGCTTTCGGATAATGATTTACTCGGCGCCGCACCCTGCTCCAACGTGAAAGCGACCAGCGCGCCGAGTTTTCCTCGTTATGGAGATACACGGCGGAAAATTATAATATTCACGATGCTCCTAGCAATATCGTGCATGGGCGTGCCGTTCGAGTTCTTTTTTTTATTACGACGAGCACGTGGCGCTGCGGGCTGGAACGCCGAAACAACGGCATCGATATCGGCGATACTTGGAATTGGCGCGCGATGGGATCCTAAATGGCTGCGGAACGCGCGGCCGTAAAAGTCCTCGAAACGCTCGTCGACGTACGATTTCTATGCGCCGTTAAACGGCAACGACTCGTCGCTCTCGGCTTCGCGGCGCAAAGTCTCGCGAGGAGAATCGGTGGCTGGGCCGCGATAAAGTCGAAGGCCTTCGTGGCGTAACGCGCTTTCAGCGTCCCGAGGCCTCCAGGATTTTCGATCTTCGCGGTCAAACCTATCCACGAATACCCCCTGACCTTTCTCCTCTTTGGACCCGGTTTTTTTATCGCCTAGCTTTTTTTTCCCCGTAGACTATACACGTCCTTTCGAACATTTGTTTCGAAGCCGATCCGAAAGCCATGCTTGCGCACGACCACGAGAGAAACGTGGGCGAAAATACTATCCGGCGTTTGTGGAGCCTCGCGGAGGTTGCGACTCGACTATCCGTAAGCCTAATTTGGAAACAAAGGTCGTTTACGCGCATGAGAAGGCGATGCACGGACGAGGGCCTGCTACGACGTCCACGATCGCGGATGGGAGGGGAAAGTGGAAAAGGATCGACCGGTACTCGTAGCGTTTGGCATGGGTCGTATCGAAAATTGCCAGACGTCATCGGAGCACCAAAGTGCGTTCCCTTCCAAGAGCGTGCAAAAGCTACGCGATAGGGCGCGCTTCGAAGGACGCCGAGACCCGTGCGTTCGTACCTCGGGAACCGGGAGGTAGATTAAATTTCGTGTATCCGGAATAACTCCTCGCAACATTGATTAGTATGCGGCGGCAGAAGCTACGGTTACAACCACACGGCTACATTATTAACAAGGCGAGCATTGTTATTTAGTTGCCAAGCGGTAATTTCCGCACGATGCATCATCCAGCGCCTCGGGCGGAAATTTCCGTATAAATGATCATTTGGAGGCGCGTAGAAGTACGGCCACGACCGTCCCTCCTCCGAATATAAATTCGATCGCGGCCAGGCGGATCCTTCGCGGTCTAGCGGATGCCGCCTTCTTAAATAGCGATCACGGTGCCTCGATTCCCGCGGCGAATCCGCTCTCCACGCTTCGGACGCCAGGCGAAAGCGCGGGCCGACCGTTCGTGGCGCGCGACGAGCCACCGCTCGGACTGCGTCCCTTGTACGCTCCTCGAAAATCCTCGAGGAGCGCCAACACGGACCCTCCGACACAACTTTGCACCCAGGGGGGATCTCGCCGCGGGCAACGAGCGCGTGTTATCGCCAGCCCGCTCGTTTATTTCGAGAAAGATCCAACGTCAAACTCCGCGCTCACTATTATTCATCCTCTCGGTATGGTGGCCACATTTTTCCGGCAAAGACGCGAGCGCTCCGCGAGTAATGGCATCTGGCAAGATTCCGCGTCGGGGATGCGCGAGAGTCATACCGATTCCAATTCCTCTCGTCTTCTCGAGAGAAAGGGAGCGGGAGAGGCTTCCAAGCGATCGGTAACGTTCGCCATTGCGCGGAGCCAGAGACCGGGAAGGAAGGAGCATTGATCGAGCAAAAATTTCTCGTCGGGAAAGTTTTTTGCGTGGACTCGGCCGGAAAGTTGAAAAGTAGCCACTCGTCCGCACGCAAAGGCAAGGGAAGAAGGAAGTTGGAGGAGTGGCCTTGCGGCACTTCGAACCGCGGTAGGAGCTCTTGCGCCGATCGAACTCATCGCCGAAGAGTCGCAAACTCTAGCCGACTTTCTCGAAGAATCGCCTCGACCCGGTGACCTCGTCGTAAGGCCGAGTTTTGTGCCAGCGGCAGATATGAATCGCGGCACGCCGATACGAATCCGCGCGAAGACCGGGAGAAAGGGAGGGCGGTGCGCGATTTACAGAGCTTCCAGGATAAAGGGCCGAGGCCAGTTCGATAGGATGAAATTAACGGGCGGATCGATCGCGTCTCCTCGCGGCTCGAAGCTCGAACGATAAGCGCGCTTCGTTTAAGCGCGAGCGAGCTTGTTCAGCCTGGAGGGCCAGTACCGAATTCGGCCAAATAGTCGCTCCTCCTGAAAATATTTCCTTTCCCCGCCTCTCTCCTCCTTTTCGCGCTACCTGCGCGGCCAACCCTCGCGCACACTCGAGCGCTTTGCTCTCACCGCCACGACCCTCTTTGGTTCTGCCTTTCTTTTCGCCCCTTTGGCCCTCTAATTCCTCGAGCAAGAACCGCCGTACCGTGCGTGCCATTAACCCAAATATTTTCGAGCTCGAAAGTCACCGCGCCGAATTTCCTCCTTCGGCCCGGCCGCTCGCTCTCTCGCTCCGCATCCTTTGCTCACCCACCTACCCCGGCCTCGACTCGCTCGAAACGAGGTTGTTTCGCCAAACGCGGCGAATCTTGGATCGTTCCCCGACCCTTTTTAATCTCCGTCGGCCCACCGATGTCTTTGCCGGCGGATCGGCGGCCAACCGTGCTCGGTTTACGAGTTTACCGTCCAAAATCTTTGACTCCGGGTTCGTCCTGTGGCCACGGAGTTGAACGATCACCGCCGTAGGGGATAATTTAAGGTGCATCGTTTAATTAGCGCCCCTGTAATTACTTAGCGAACGCTCGCGAACAACGAACGTTATAAATCTGTTTTGTCAAGCCGGGATGTTGTTCGGAGTTTGCGATACTTCGATCGTAATTCGAACGATCCGCGGGCTAAGACTCCAGAGCGTTAACGATTTTCCCGGCGCTCTACCTTCCTGACACTTGTATAACCGGCAAAAGGGCCATTAAACCGAAACAAGTCGAATAATACCGGTTGCCTTTGAGTTATCGTAAATAGAAGCGAGGTAATGGACCGTCTTTCGAAGCTCGTTTGGCCGATTACCGATAATTATGCAAACAAACGCGCTGTATCGGCGATTATCCAATATCCTCCATTAAGCGGCCAAATATCCGCATTAAAGTGCTAAACGGTAACGATGTTTTAATTCGATTTACGCCGCAAATACAGGCGTATGGTAAAATACGCGCGCAATCTCCGAATGACGATTTATCGGTTCCAATCGTTTTTATAAAATAATCGTGCAATCGGAGACCGACGAGGCGAACGTGGCTGATCTCTGCCGGGGGGCATCGCTACGTCCTGGATGTGCCGTATCGAAGGCCGTAACTTCAACGTTGCTGCTCATACTTCAGGGACGGCTCTTTTTATTCTCCAATCCTCGCAAATTAACGCGATCCGTCGCTTACGCCACGCCCGCCACCGCCAACCGCATTACATCCGGCGTAGCCTTCCACGAAAGTGGAAGGACTTTCCAGTGCGGATTATCACCGTACGTTTACTCGACGCGTCTCTCGCGCGTATCACGCCCGAAAGCTCTACTCAACGTTCGTACGATGCTTGCCGAGATCTTACGGTTACAAATTACGCCGCAGAAACCTTCTCGACTCGTTGAAAAAAGTCGATCGCGGTTACATCGAGCACGCTGCACCCCCTGAGAGGCGATCGAGCGCCGGATATGATTTTTCTACCTCTTTGGCCCGTAGAAAGGAACACGGGAACCGAACTTTATCGCAGCCCCCACCCAATTGACTCTCGAACTTGCACGCGTTTACTCGAGAACGGTTAACGGACTTTCCTGCCCCGCAGGCCAAAGCGCCGCTCGGCCTCGCTTCCGAGGAGGCGAACCGCGCCACGGATACGGGCCTTTTTCTCGAGCGGACCGGAAACGTGCCGCCTCTCTCCGGCCTTCGCCGGCCATTCCTCCTTGAGCGGTATCGATGTTTGCCACAAATTCCCCTGCTCGCCGCTTCGACTCTTGTTCCTCGCTTTAAGGCGCATTTGAATAACGGGGAGAATTGGATCGATCCGTGTTTCAGGGACGCCTGTCACGACTCTTGGACCCAGCTGCGGCTGTCTCCCATGTTTGGCTGCATATGCCCGAACAACCACATGAAGAGACGTTGCGACAGGATCTTCTCCATGGTCAACCATAATCCGTGCGTCGGTGAGTATGAGATCGGGCATGTCCGGCTCGATCGCTCCATTTTCTCTCTCTTTTTCTATATGTATATATACATATATATATATATATATCGTGTGTCTGTGTATATATATATATATATATATA